>BJBW01007081.1:38194-75528 GCA_004320125.1 Scolopax mira | reverse complement strand
AAAGCAATGCTTCAAAAACTGATACATCTCTATATCAAAAAGATCCTTTGAAAAAGAGAGGTTGTCTGTTAATGAGAATAGCCTTAGTTCTGTTGTCTGAAGCCATCACGCTTTACTCTGCTTGCCAAAGAACTAAAGAACAGTATTTTTTTTTTAATTAAAGGGAGCTGAAGCTGCTCTGTATCTTGTGGACTCTTTGCATGTTGTGTGTTTGAGTGTTTGTGTAGTATTACCCATGTCTGCTGTTAAGTGGGACTATTAGATTTGGCTTGGATTTGATTATATCAGTGGAAATGTTGAATATTAGCAGTGAAGCTAACAACTTTATCGGTAAAGTTGGTATGGTTGATTTAACCCTTGTTTAATGGCTTATACTGAACCATTTATTACTTCCCATATGATTCCCACAACATGAGCTCTTTCTTGTGGGGTCTGAAACACCGGTGCTGTTAATTCAATTTTACTTCTTGAAGGAACAAAACGTGACTGTATTCTTTGAAGTTTGTGATTGGACTGGGTGAGAGGTTTACCATGAATAATTAATTTGACAGATTTTACCCCTTTAACTGTTCAATTATTGATCACAGAATGAAAACCCTCCAATGTACTAATTATTTTAAATGATTTATGAATTATTATGGATATATTTTGCCTGCAGATTGTTGGGATTGTTATGAATATTCAGAACTTCAAGTATGAGTTGCATAAATTATGTGGGATGAAGTCTTTTTCTTAAGAAGACTTTTACAAAGAATGTGGCTTGCATTACACATTGACAAGTCAGATAATTGTATAACTGCACTATATGAATCACAGTTAATAAACTATTTGGCCTAAATTTCACTTTTTACATCTATTGCCACTAATAACTCTCAATTGCTAAAGTGCATTTAGGAAGTGAGAAAATACAACAAAAACCTCATATATTTTGCATTTCTCTGCAGGGGAATTACTGTAATTAACTGCAGGAAAGGAGAAGGTGATCTTAGTATACAAATGTTTAGTTTAAGTTGATTTATCCACTCCATACCTACATATACAAACTCACAGGTGCCAGGGTGATGTATGCATATGGGCTGGCGAGGATAATTTATTCACAACGCAGTGGACAAGGGGCACCATCTCAGAAGCCCTGTCTGTTCTTTTTGGTTCCTCTTCCCTCACAACAACAAACTAATGTTTGGATAGATCATTTATATGCCATTCAAATCATCAGTTGTGAAGTGTGGTCATTTGCCTCTGAAGCTTGCTTTCTTCATCTTCCAGGAGTCTTAAGGCAGGTTGCTATGCACTGTCTGCTTTTCCCTTGTTTAAATAGGTGTTTGCGTGATACATCTATTACCTCTTTTCCTGTTGAGTAGCCTTTTTGACATCCTTCTGCACCTTCTGTTCTGGTGGCGGTGTCAGAATGGAGGCTGTGATACAGAAGCATCTTCAGTGTTATTTCTGAGAATAGTGTCATGGAAGTGGTGTCCTAAGAGTAGTGTCCTTCATTATTAGTATTAGCTGTTCTTATAACTGCTTATTCAGTTGGTTTCTTCTGGTGTTTAAACATGAATTTCCACTGGTACTTCATTCACGCCAGCTCTGATATTTCTGTTACAAACTTCTGCACGTAGATCACTGTTTGCAGAAATGCCTATAGTATTTACTTCTGTTGGCACATTGGTAACCTGTCATTAACCTCTTCAGAACATGTTAATATGAATGAGTTTTTACTGCAAGGTGTCTCAGGATGCCTGAGGCACAACTTGTGAGTTGACAGCTGCATTTCTGTCACTGCTGTTGCAGGGGTGGGGGAGCGGGAACCTTAATAACTGCCAATGTTTAAAAACTACATCTCTGACAGATTGAGAGGTGTGAATGCCTGAAAAACAGGACAGAAAATCATTTTATTGAAGAAGAATGAGAGTTAATGAATCTATCTTGTCAAATAATTTTTCTTTCAGATACATTTGACATTTTCCTCTGTTTATCTTCATCACAATTTCAATATCTGAAATGTTTTTCTCCCAATACAAATAATTTTTAGTCTGATTTAGGAGTTCATATCAAGAATGTTTTTCAATACATATGGGAGAGACAATTCAATGTCATAGTGCGGTGGGGGGATTCAGAAGAAAGCCGTAGCCTCTTGTAGAGGGTAAATTAAAGTGGGTACCCAGCAGAGGGGGCTCATCTCTCCACTGACAAGGCTGCAAGGTTAGTACACTAGGTCCTTTCTGAAGTACCTAAAGATACTAGTCTAAGATATCCATGAGAACATGGCTATCTGCACCTCAGAAGATAAATCTGCTTTACTTTTTTTATATAATTCTACTTTTTCTGTGTACCTGCTGCATTTTGTGCTGTATTTCAGACTAGGAGGAAATATTCCTCTTTATCAACTATGTTCTATGTTTGAACTACTCATTGTTCTGTTGTAGTAAGAATACAGAAAAAAAAGTACAATCGGATAGAATAAAAAAACTAGCTTTTCAAATGGATGAAAAATACTGCTTCAGAACAGATTCTTTGCTACGCATACTGAAGATACATCAAACAATTTGCTCAATATATGGTGTTTTACTTTCTTTATAGTTGTGATACAATGTTTCATAATTTTTATGCAGTTTCTCTTACAGTATCATATATGATTCACTTTTGAAATTACTGTAGTTTTTTTCCTGATTGTGCAACATACAGAATGGCCAGTAGGTGTTGGGAAATGTTTATAATTTAAATCAGTTTATTAAATCTGCAGAATCTGTTAGATAATTGGGACAGATCATAGAGCACAGGCTGAATAGGAAGATACCTTATCTAACATGTAAGTCTCGGTTTATACCATTTACAGTTTGAACAAAAAATTTAAATATCTGCATTTAGAAGTAAAATTTTAATTGAAGGAATGTCTGTCCTTGCATCTGAAAGAAAACTGGTGACACTTTCTATTTACTTTATGGAAAATGAGTTACAGGAAGCTGACTGGATAACACCTAATATGCCCATGGAATTTGGGGTTGGGAGAAGGAACTTTGCTATTTTCTCCTAGATTATATTTATTTCTTCCTGGAAGTACACAATTATGACTGAATCCTAGCAGTTAATATAATCTACAAAGTTAAGTTTTTTCTGTCATAGAAATATAGAAGTTGAGTCTTTGGTGTTCAGCCTGATGTCTAGTTTTTAAACTGCTAAGAAACAGAATGAAACGTAACGTGTCAGGTCATAAGCCTTATCTCATATTACTTACACTTACTAATTTTTAGCAATCAGTGTCATACATGTATAATAGAGCACAAGTCAAGTCAAAATATGAACACGGAAACAATAAAAAGCACTCCAAAAAAAAAGGATTTTTTTCAGAACCTGCATCTTGCTTTAACACATTTCATGATCTCAGAAGAGTAATCTTTTCTGCACCAGCTCTGCCCTGGTACAAGCCTTTTTTATCATCTTTGCTTCTAAACGTAACTGGTTTTAGGAGGAGACTAATGTGATTTAAATAAAGAAAAGACCTCAGCTAAGACTCTAAATAAGCTTCAGTGAGAGATCACAACTCTCACCTGGCACAACAGCTTTGAAACAAAATTCAGAGCACTTGCAATTGGGGAGAAATTTGTCATACTCAATTAAAGATTATCTACAGCAAAACATAACTTGATCAAGGTGAAGCACTTCTATTTCTTATTACATGCGCATTGAGTTTCCCTATAGGCTCCAGAAGCTCTGCTCTCTTTAAGAGAAAAGACTCTCTGAGTTGTATTAAAAAATACAGCTTTGAAAAAAAACCCCAAAACCACATAGATGTTTTTGGAAAACTTATGTAATTATCTGACTTGAATATTGTCATTGTAGTGTACCAGTTTGCATTGCTGTCAGACCTCAGTGACATGTTTCTTCACCTTCTGATGTATGATTAATGTTGTAGCTCAGGATAAGAGTTTACATGCCCCTTCTCACTTTTTGCTTTGTTCCCCATCAAATATTTACAGCTTAAAAAAGCAAATTTACTATAAACAAGCACACAAAAATAAAGCTGGTTAAAAAAAAATGCTTTCAGGAAGTAATCCCAGAAAGTGTAGTCTAGAAACTGACAATCGATCATACACACCAATTTCAGTGACAGCAGATTTAAAATGTCAAAGTTCACACACCTTTGGAAAACTAATTGGGTACCCATTGTAGTTCCCCAGACAAGAGAATTTTGCACCTACTTTGCTGCTGTGACTTTTTGACCTATTCAACCTCAAAAGATAGGTGTAATTTATGCAACTTTTTGAAGGTTTACTTAGAATTCTGGAGGACTGAATGTGAGAGAGTTGTGGTTTTAAATATTGCTGCTATGGACACAGGAATGAAGTAAAAGAAATACACTTTTGCTCTCCTTATGTTGGCATATACCCTATCATATACCTTATCAACTTTTCACAGTCAAGTTGTTCTGTTCCTTTTTACCTAGAATTTGTTATTTAATGCTAAGGAAAGTTACTGGAAAAATTGCAATACCTTTGCATAGCTTTTCTGTTTTCTCTACTGTCTCTTCTTTGTGAATCTAGGGTTGCAAGCAGCATAAATGTGTCTGATTATTCACAAAGCTATCTAGCACGTGCTTAGCACCGAGTCCATTTCAGTAAGTAATCCTTCTCTGTCCCCAGTCTTCTGGGAGGTGATGCAAAGCACATCAAAAAGTTGTCAAATGTTGATTGTACTTAGTAGTACAATCTTCATAGTGCTGCTGGCTTTGTGTAAATGTTTTTTTGCTGTATTTTTCTGAGATAGACTAAAAGCATTCTGTCTTTTAGAAGAAGCTTTACTCTATCACATAAGAATGACAGAAACTCCAGTTGAAACATGTACCAATGCATCCCTAAAGAACCTCACGCTTCCTGGGATATGCATACTCCCACTACTGAGGAGATAATTTGACCTGCTTTAAAGGCACATCCATTTTCTGGCTAGAAACTAGAGTTAAATACATGTTCAATTTAGTATTTCATTTAACACTTGCATTTTACATGGCTGCAAACGTTTATTGGGATCATCCCAAAAAAACTTAGTTTTAACAAAACACTAAACTGCAGCAAAATAAGACTTGCTTACAAATAATGAGAGCTTAACCGGTTGTCCAGTGATGCCATACTGAACAGATAAACAGATAACATAAGAGTACCTTCAATGCATAAACAGAGAATCTTTATTGAAATCTAGTTCTTAAATAAAAACAACTGTCCAGCTTCCAACTCATCTGGAAGTCAAGTTCCAGCAACAAACTCAGTTTATGAAATAGTTGCAAACATCTTTCCTTTTTTTTTGAAGAAAAATTCCAGGTTTTAGCTTATTACCTTTTCCTTAGATTATTTCTAAAAGCAGGTTTTTAGGGTTAGTATTAATAGCAGCAGCAGCAACTATAAATTGAGATTTAATATAGAGTCTATAGAGGCAGGAACCAGTCAGTTGTTTTTTAAAGATAAAAAAACATAAAAACCAAAACACCAAAAAAACCCAAAAGACCAAAAAAAACAAACCAAACCTGTGTACTGCTGGCGATAAGGAGCATGCAAACTATTAATTGGTTTTGACACAAAGTGACACAGTACCTTTGATACATAATTGGGGAGCGATGCAGTTTAACAAGTTTTAATTTCTGGTGCAGCTGGAAGACAATAAAGAGAAAGCATGGGAACAAATTAAATGGTATATAGGTCAATCATTCTATTAGCAGTCTTTGGGGAACACATATCTAATTTACATAATTGTATTTCTGCTGCAACCAGACATACTGCTGTGCTAATACGTGTTCTTGGTAAGTCTATAAAAACACTGAAGATGGCCTTTCCTACATTAAAGGATGAAAAACTAGGATTACAGGAGCAAATACATTATTAATTTTATCTAATCAGTATTTCAAGGTTAGCTTGACCCAATCTACAAAGGACCCAGCAGCTCCACAGGTAGTGGATTGTTGAATATTTTCCCTTAAAGCAAAGATTAAGTTCTTACATCTCTCACACATGCAAATAAACCAAATTACCAACTTTTTGTTTTAAGTTCATGAGAAGATGCTAGTTCTTTGTGTGCCTCCTCTGCTAAATTTAAGCATCTCGCATTTGTGAAACTTGGTTAGATTAACTGTTTAGTTTACTTTGATTTTCACAGAAAGAGTTCAAAGACTGGCATCTTTACAAGCAAAAATAGTGTATCTCTATTGCTTTCAGTGTTCACAAGCAAAGGCAACATTTTGCCCTATATTATATATTGCCATAGAAACTAGTAATTAAAGCTACAGAAACATGTCTGTGACTAAAAGATACTCAAGACAGAAAGGAGGAAGACTAAGTGGCACTTCTGCTTTCCTGCCTTTTCCATTAAACAACTTTGTTAATTTACCTAAATGACTTCATTTATATATTTTGGGTTTCAGCTCTGTTTCTGACCCCATCCTCTCAGACCCATGGTTTAACCCCAGTATGCTGGGGTTAAAGTTACTTTGTAATATTGAAGAAAACGTATTAAGAGAAAAATGCAATATATCCTTAAATTTAAATTAAAATTGGACTACAGTCATGATATAATGAAGCATACACAAGAAACAAAGGTATGATCCAGTCATCTTTTCTAATTTCAGCCAAAAAAATAGTGTTACAATATGACATAAAATACTCCAGCAATTCTCAAAGTAGGAAATCGAGCTTTTAATTCAGAAAGAGCAATTATCAAAAGGATTTAACATAAATTGCATTCTCTATTAAATCTAGGCAGTTAATGCTTTTCTGGAGACTTCTTTGAAAACATTTCCAAGATACTGAGTCCATGCACTTGAATTCATAAAAAAAAATATAGGTTTCAAATTTATTAAGTGGAGTACTGCTGAATGATCTTTTACTGAATTTCATATAAGTACCATAGAAGTGAATCAATGCAAGAATTATGTTAGCTATAGTTCTCTACAATTGGAAATGTGTTCTGAAATTTCAAATAATTTATGGTTTGGTTCAGTGATCTATGTTTTGTGGCACGGGCTAAGTGTGAACAACAAAGAAAAGTATTTCATATTTCATATACAAGTTCAGCTTCAGGTATCTTTTAATTACAAAGCTTAGCTTAGATTCTGCATGATTAATCAAACTGATAATTTTATTTTTTTTAAATTAAGAGGCAGTTATGTAATGCAATTAGTTTATGAATTGGGCAGATTTAAGAGTTGGGCCTTGAATAGTGGATCTCATGGGTGCTGTTTTCTGTCTTTGTGCAAAATGAGTGAGGTTGAACTCTCTCAAAGACTTTAATGTGAACTTGCTGTTCACTGCCTGCTGGGCAGGTCCTTGAAGAGTTCACATTCAGAGGCTATACTGGAGACCCACACTCACAATTTGAACGATCTTTCCTTTGAAGTTAGAAATCGTCATTAAAAATATTTGAATAGGTCACCAAGAGCCGTTGCTTTAAAAATTAAAACAGCACTGACTACCCAAATAGTGTGTCTGGTGATTTTTATCATTGCTTTTCCAGAGTAGAATTTTCCATGTGAAACAAAACTGGTGTGTTATGTTAGGAATTGAATTGAAAATTGAAATGCTAATGACCAGCAAAACAAGCTGGAGCAGAAAAATTGAACTACAGGTATGCTGTAAGTGTATGTGTATATTATCCAAATTGCTTTCACCTTAAGATGAGTAAAAAGGAAAATCTGGGTTTGCTTTTCAATGTATCCCCTCGCAGGGAGGTGACGTGGTGGCACGATCATCTTGGTAGGAGCCACCAGGCATGTATTATTGTCTGTCTTCTTTGTGTCTTGTATGTCGGGAGACGTATGTTCTCTAGATCTGTCTTCTGCCTACAAAGCTTTGGTCTTTGAATATGCAATGTATAGGCAACCTTAATATCAATTTTAGACTTATAATTTCAGCTTCTTCTTTCACTTCTTGGTAAAACTTACCACATTTGGTAGTCCTGTACCACATTTTGTCAGCTCATGATGTTTTCTGGTAATATTTGCCACTACACAGATGTCTAAAAATATGAACTATTGGTGGTGTTTGTTTTTTTTCAGTAAGGCTGGTAGTTGTGGGTTGGTTTCTTCCCTCATAGAATGCTTGATTATGGGGAAAAAAGCATTGTCTTTGGATGTTTAGACATGGCTATTTAATATTAAGTGGCAGCTGTCATAGCTAATGTTGCAGATACTGCACATAGCAATTAATAGCATGCTTTTTGTTCTTTGTATTATTTTAGTTTCTGTATTCATTGTTAGTGGAGGGTATCTTCAACCTCTTAAGAGTGTTTTTTTTTAAGTGGGTAAAGATTTGAAAAAACTAAATTAAAATTCTAGATCAACTTTTTCCTATTCTTCTTAATTTAACTTTATTCTGTTTTCTGATCAGTATCATACAAGACTTTAATATAACTCAGTAAAATCTCTAAATCTCATAAAATCATGATTTAGCAAGTTATGGAATTTTAGACAACATCCAAAAAAAATTTAAAAGTATTATATAATGTCTCTGTGGCTGAATAAGTGGCTGGACAACCTGGCTTACAAAAAGAGACAGGAAATGTTTTCATAAACAGAGCATCCAATTCAAATTCACCTCTAGAATAGTGTCTGCAGGCAAACATGTTTGTGACAGCCAGATGCAATTAAGTGCTTTTCCACGCTCTTCTGCCTGGACCAGGTGAGAGTCCTACAAAAGGACTTTTACAAGTTTCCCAGTGACAAAGCAAAACAATGGCAGAAGAGCGTGGTGTAGGTAAATGTAAGAGGATGAAAATACTTACAAACTTAGCAGAGAACAGTCCTAAGGTTGTGACAATAAGTACATAAGCTGAAACGTGAACAGCAGTCACAAAAACAAACTACAGAAAGATACCCAACATCAATTCAGAGTGTAACCAAAGATACTGCATCCTCGTAGGAGTTATGGTTTGCCAGTATCTTTAAAAGTACACAAAGTTCTAGTACCACCTGTATCTCAAGGTGGTAGAACTGGAAGGAAATGTTCGCAGAGCAGGGTCATGGGAATACTCAGTCATCTAGAATATTGTCTTTGGAGTGTTGTCTTGAATTATCTGTTTCTGAATGATCTATTAGATAAATACAAATCTGAAGCTCATCTGCTATTTGGCTTCTCTTGCTTAAAATACTTTCTTTTCTCTTTGCAAAATCAGCTGTAGAGACATGTAATCAAAAGTGTAATAGACTAGAATCTTTGTCCCAATATTTTATTTTACCATTGCTTCTTTTGAGCCAATATCAGAAGCTTTTATTTCAAAGAAAGAAATTAATGTAAAAATGGCACTTAAAAAAACCCCAGACACCATAAAACCAACCAAAAAGCCAGCGCCACAACCCTGTGCTCCAGTGTTTACTTAATTATTATGATTAGTGAGCTGCTTGGTGGTTCTCCCCTTTATAACTGCAACTTCTGGTAAGTATAATAAATGATTTCCAATTAGGGACTAGAAGAACTCATGACAAGAGAAATCTCTATCAATTTATTAAAACAAAGTCTCTCTACACCAGAATAAACAATGTGGAACATTAAAATACTGTCAGGAGTGTATGCTTAATTAAACTTACATTAGCTAGGTAATACTTCATAATTTAGTAGGTATGATTTTTCTTTTGTTAGTAGTTTGCAATTCTGTATTTGTAGAAAGGACAGACTTTCAGCACATTCCCGTGTTCCAAATCTGATTCATTTAACTAATGACTTTAACAACTAAAGGAGTTGGAATTTTTATTATTTTATTAATATTCATTATTATTAATGTATATAAAGGAAATTGGTCTAAACAAAATCTTGTTTGTTCTAATATGTAATAGGCAACAATATGACTACACTGAACTGGAATGATTGAGATATTAGATGTACTATGGCCTTTGTGGTTTATGAGTAACACTAAATACCAGGATTCAAAAATCCAATCTGTTGGGTTTATTTGTAAGGAAGCAATAATATATCTTGTAAGCATGAATGTCATCATCTGGAGTACTTTGCAGAATAAAGCATTGTTACAAAACTTAGTGCTCTGAGAAGTAATGAGTTCAGCATAAAACAAAATGAAATCGAAAAATTCCTGTGTTGAGTCTTGATGTTTTAAAAGACAGTATTTTCATTAGATTAAAAATAACTAAATTTAAATTCAGGTCTCTGGCTTACTGCTCATGTTGGGAAGGTTATTGTTAATAAAAATATAGTACAGTGATAACAAGCACTGATTATGATTTATCTCTTCAACTAATCAAATTCTGAAAGAAGTCTGGTGTAATTTCTCTGGTATAATCCATGAAATTTACTCTTAGAGGTCCATCATTTCCTGATAAAATGATGTTATACATTGATTCTGATAGTATGAATTGTTTTACATGCAGTCTTTCCTTAAAAAACCCATTTAATCAAAAAGATTTGATCATATATAATTTACTTAATGTATACATATCTGTATTTTAGAGGAGTGTTCTCTGAGGTGGTATTCCTTTTGGAAAAGGCATCACATTGATTTTTTTTTTTTCTAGTCGTGATTATGACACCTATAGTACATCTGACAGGTTTAAGACATGGATCTTTTTTTTCTTGAACTATAAATTCTAGTAGATCTGCACATTTTTTGCATGTCTTTGTATAATCCAGGCAAAGGTAAGAAGAGCAAAAGGAATGCAACTTTTCCTTGGTTTCTCGCTGTGAATATGAAATATCTAAAATCAGTGGGATGCAGGAGGTCATCATATCTACACAGACAACAAATTAAGGGGAAAGAATGATTCTTTTTGAGTATACACTTCTAAATGTGTAAAATCAATTTTAACTTTCAATGAGGTCAGGGGACAACCGCATTGTTGTCCTTTACAACAATATGGCTGTTGCCAATATGTCGTTTAACCCGTTGCCATTCCAAACCTGGCAGTGTACAGAATTATGACACTCTCTGGCAGTCAGTTCAGGGAAGAAGACCAGAGAAGCTAACATGGAAGAAAATAGTATTTCAAACTCAGAGATTTGTCAAGACAAGTCAAGACACGATTACAATATATATACATTCATATACACACATAGTATTACCACTTATTAATTAATATGCATACCTCATGTTCTAATTATTATTTTTTCTAAGATACATGAATAACATAGGAAAAACATTGTAAATAAAAATGAGTAAGTTTAATTAATTCAGATCAATAGTGGTTAAAGGAATTTATTACTGCTTTTCCTGTTCATGTGTTCAAATCGGAGCAACTTCCTCAGTTCTAGAACTATAAAATGCCTTTATTTTACTAACAGCTACTAGTGGTGAACAAGAATGGTGTAAATTAAATCCAACACCATTTATACTACTTGAGCTTTTCTTCAGGCATGTAATGAAAGTTCAGTGGCAAAACCAAAAGCCTGATAGTTCACATGTGGCAAAGAACCAAAGTATTTGATGTGAATGAAATACAGTTAAATATGAAAGTTATTACATGTAAATCAGCTTCTGTAACATATGTGAGGAAACATATGAGCTAAGACCTCAATGTAAATTTGTGCAAATTTAGAAATGTCACATATGGAGCTCTTATGAGAGGGATGCAGGTTATGATAATCACTGCAGTAGTATCTAAGAAAGACATGTGCTGAAGTACTTCTATAAAACAGGGATGTACTGCTTTCTTTAGTGCCATGTGCGGTCTTGCTATTGCTTTTGGAAGCAAAATTCCTCTCGGCTTCTGTTTTCTCCTTCATTGTGATAGTTCCTGATCTTTAGATTATTCCTCCAAACGATTAGAAGTGGTTGTGCTGACACAGCTCTTTCCTCTTTCCTTTTACATATGGTTTCTATTTTTTCTTTTTGAAGAAGAGAGTCATAGTGCAAAATGTTTGTGATGCACTGAAGGTCAGAGTTTTTTGTTCTTCAATGGTAACAGTCCTAAAGTCAGTAGCATGGCAACATTGATGCATTAGGTAAATCAGTTATTGAAGTTAAGTATTTTTCTGAATAAGTTCATTTTATATTTTTCTAGAAGCAGCCTACAGCTTGCATTTCTGGTTTTAGGACCCACAGCCCCGGTTGATTGTCAAAGTTTCTTTTGCATCTCTAGTCTTAAATCGTAGCTAGCTGAAAGCAAGTTGAAATACACAATTGCTGACAAAGTATTACCAATCCAAATTAATACAGATACCTATGATAAACCTTTTCACTGTAATATGCATGCTCTTTTGTTTTTAAGATTGTGAATATTTGTTTGAGAAGCAATAAATTGATTAATATCTAGTGAAATGCTCTGTACAGAATAATTCTGAACATGGGGGGAAAAAAAACATTGAATGACAAGGGAAGCAGAGAGATCAAATGCATTAGACAGTAAGAGAACCAAAAGAAATGAAGGAAAAATACCCAGTCATCAATCTGTCATGTTAGCTGAAAATTGCTAGAGAAGAACAAGGGTAATCACAGAAATTATAGCAACGAGACCTTTCTGACTCAAAATTCAAGTGGAAATAGTCTGCCTCTAGCTGTTAGCACACTGTTAGTATGGCTTCATCCTCAGCCTCTGTTTTTGCTGCTTCATGGTCTTCTGTGTCAGATTCCCCATTTAAATGCAGCGTGACTTCCAAATTTCAGCTTCTTTATTACATGTTTTAAAGCCTACAGACCTGAACTCATTGTTACAGTAAAATACAAATTAAATAGGAAGGAACTGTACCTGTGTGCTTGAAGAACAGTTTTACCAGCTCTACATTTTTGTGGGAAACTATTTCTTTTAACTATCACTGACCCTAACTAAGACAACAACCTTCTGGGTGTTTGTTGGGTTTTGTGTTGTTTTCTTTTTTTCTCTGAGCCATTTCTGCATATGGGGTATATTAATTCTCCCATCACTACGAAAGGCCGTTTCTTACAAATGTTAATGAAGCACATGCACTTACTAGAGAAAAGACCTCTAATTAATGTCATTATTGTTCCTTTAACATACTTCCTCTTAGAAATAGGTGAGGACATTTTGATTTTTGCAATCTAGTAATTTCTAAATTAATCAGTAATGACTAAACTCTTACTAATAAACTAATTAATTTATTTTGGGTACTTGTATTAAGATGTGTCTATGCATAAGTGAGAATACAGCTTCTCTCAATGGCAAGATAATTCAAAGTCAGAAAATACCTTCCTTGCTTTCACATTTGAGTCTTCCAGACTCCAGGTTCTTTCTTCCTTTTCCCTAGCATTTTAAGAAATACTGCCAGAATTTGCACTACTCCTGGGATTTACCTCCAATACAGTTTTTTACAGTTCAGGCAAGAACAAGGACAAATTACTTCCCTTTCTGAGATTTTCATAATGTATAGTATTTCATTAAGTATTACGTGTACATTTGTTTCTTTCCTATTTTGAACATTTTAAATCCATTATAATGTTTTGCCTTTCCCATGAGTGAGATTTTCTGTGAGTGGATACAGAAAGAGCCCCTTAGGAAACCCTGTACCAGTCTCATCTCGTTGTTCAGCGGGAACTGGCTTCCTATGAAAGTGCAAATAGGATTAAAGCAGAATGCTCCAAGAAAAATCTCAGGCTCTTCACTGAATTTAAATTATTTTGTCCTAATTCTAAGATTAAACTATGCAGCTGCAGGAGCAAGTGCTCCACCATGTCTAGAAATACATTTGGTGAAAAATCATGGTTCCTAAGCACAATACAAACTGCTAGCCATACGGAACAAAAAGCAAAATGTGAAAAAGCTGTTCTGAAAAAAAAAAAAAAAGTGATTCCCTCCAAATATCTATTGAAATACATTGAAGATAATTAGTAGAAATGGAGGAAAGAGATTTATGAAGCATCATGTTCGCTTAAGAAAAATTGGCTGTAAACTGGCTAGTAATAAATTTAGTTTGGCTGACTGACAGAACGGAGGAGGGAAGCTACCTTGAGTTACAGCTGACCTTCATGAAAGGGATTCTATAGCATCTTTAGCTCAGATATTAGCAGTTTGAACTTTTATGTCTAGATTAGCAAGTAACATTTCCTACGAGGAGAAAAACAGGTAGTGGTATTGTCCTTATAGACTCTCTAGTCCAGTCTGAATAATGTAGTTAGTGGTACAAGTGCATTTTTTAGTTACTGCATCTTCCAAAAGAATCTGTGGTGCGGGAAGCATGCAAACACACTTTTTTTTTTTTTTTTTTTTTTTTACCTGAGAGGTATTTTTAAGAATGAACTTGGTAAAGAGTTGATTTTCTTACCTATAGAATTTTATAGAGCTATTTCTGGTATTGCAGATGTAGGAAGAACATCCTTATTATGGAAAGGGTAAAAATATTTTAATATTTTAGTCAAATTGTTTAATCTATTAGATGACTTTTATTATAGAGAAGATAAAAAAGAAAAATTATTAAGGTTACAAATCCAATCACATAATGACCCTCTTATATTGATGTTTCTGCCTGTGATTAATTGTTGATCAAGATACTGTCTTGTTTTAATTAGAAGATAAGTTGGTAATATGTCAGTGTAAGGATTGATTAAATACCAGAACTACTATCTTAAACTCAGTCTTTCAAAATATTTCACTTTTCTTTTTCTCATTTGAATATCACAATTGTAGTATGATAGCTTAAAAATAAATCAGAAAGAAATGCATTATTCAAGATAATACAGTGGCATCTTTCTCTCCCTTTCATTTGTGGATGACTAAAGAAAGACCACAGAAACCTTAGAATGTTATATGCTGTATTGTCAGCTTTTATTTTTTGACATGTTAAGGGGTTTCTCTGTTGCCTTTATTAAGCAGCTATTTGATCTTCATTGTCTTCCATTGATTTTAGTTTTAATTATGTCTTTTGATATGAATATATATTAGAAATAGATGGGATTTGGAAAGTGGCCATGAAAATGGAAAGAAAATTCTCTGGGGAAAAAATCAAGGGAATACTATAAAGAGACAAGCAAAAGAAAATGAAAACATTTTGCATTTTGTTGTACTTTCTAAATATGAGCATAAAGACTATCAAAGTAACCTGAAAATAAAAATTTTAACCCTATCTAAGTGGAATAAAAATATTGGGAAGGTAGCTTTAGAACTCTTGGAAGGAGGCTAAATAAGGATACCTAATTGTATAATCCTTATGCTGGTAATCACTTACTATTAGAGAGAATCTCCCTGGAGTGAAGTACTTTTTTTTTTCTGCATGTATCTTCTAATACATTCAAAGGGTTTTTTCCTAAAGACATGTTTGTTTATCAGCAAGAATTACACTATCCTAATTTAGAAAGCAGCTTCCTTTTCCAAAACTGTGACTCAGTGCAGTATCTCATGCAAGATAGAATTGGGAGTAGAATCAAGGTCTCTGCTGCGGGGATCCAAATCTTTTTAAAGCTGCAATCACTGCCACTTGGAAAGGAATGTGAAAACTGAATAAAGAGAATTTCAGAGTACCATCATTCTGGTACTACTCTGTAATTTTTAGTAAGCTTTTGTAAGCTTTTTTGCTAGCCAGAAACCTGTAAACAAAAGTCCCTGCCCTCATATTCATAGTGTAATTCCTACTCCTCTTTCAAACTGTTGTAGTGCACAAGGGAGGATTGATGTCTTGGAATGGTTGCTACTCTATATTTTAGCAGATTCTCCTTAATTTTCTTTCTTTATCCCTTTTCCTTTGAGAAAATGCTTGCGTGGGACTTAGGATGTGCTTTGCCTGCAAGTTTCATGTTATGCTTTTGAAATGTAGCATTTGAAAGACTGCTGTAATTCCACATTGTGATACCAAAAAATGCTGGTGCTTCTTAAGTTATATCTTTCCAGGTTAATCAGAAATTTATGCTGGAAAAATAAATGCAGGCACACAAAGTGGGTATCAGCCTGAAATTGGTTTTTCAGAAGGTATTTTCAATGTTAGTCCTGAATAGATATTACTAATGCTGATTAAACAGTTTAGCACAGTGAAGGTATGTACGTCTTTTAGAAACTGTCATTTCCCTGTAAACTTTTCAATACAAGGATTGAAGTTGGTGAGAGTGAGCTTATTTCATTGGAAATCTATTGTTTACTCTATGTAATTGCACGAATCCAATAAGGCAGTTCTGGTCTCTCATGAGGCATGTTATTTCTGGAAAAAGTAGGAATGAACAAATATTCTTCTAGATTTTTCTGTTATTTCTTTGAGAGTCTGTGCCCGCCTAAATCAGAAACTTAAGTTCTTCTGACAGAAAGCATGGATTTGAATTATATAATCCTCAGAACTATAAATGTAAATGTTCCTTCTGAACAGGAATCAGAAGGATGCATTCGGTATCTGTTTATCTAAGATCTGACAAAAGGATATGTACAAATTAACAAGACTTATTTACTAATGTTTTTTAACTTTTTTTGTTTTGATATTGTTTATATTAATATATGACTCTTTCAGGTCACATTTTCACATCCCTTTTCATGTATGGTACCACATCATATTTTTTATACTAACATTTTTACACAACTGCCATCTGTTCAGTTAGTGCATTCATTGGGTGAGAGCACACACGTGTGTGGTGAACCTCCATTCCCTAGTTCTTTTTTCTTTTTTCTTCATACAGGCTGTTACGTCCCGATATATATTCTGATCACAAAAGGTATTTATGGAAAACTGATCATCTGTGGGAACTCTAGCTTATATGTCAAGGTGGGGCAGACTTACAAGGGTATACTGTAGCATACCTGTAGTACCAACTCTGAATAGTCATTCGTAGGACATATTTCTGATAGCGCTTTTCTTTAAAAAAAGCCCTATTTTTCAAGGAATTAGCATCTCATAATAATATACTGATCTCTCACAGAAACAGGCTATTTAGCTATTCTTGAATTTGTGTTCTTTTTTTTCCTAGGCAATACTTAAAGTTCTGCACAGTTTTGGGAATTCAGAAGAGATGGCACATGTGTTTAATAGCAGGTGTTACATTCATCCAGTATCTAATGACTTTATCTCTACATGGCTTTGAAGTAGAAAGCTTTATTTGAAGTTACTTTATGACTCTTAAGTAATCTTCCATGCCTGCAAATATCCCAACATTGAACATAAGATTTTTGAGAGTTAAAATCAACAGCTGTGGAAAATAATTATCTCCTAGGTCCAATAGCGTATACTGACTTACAAGATATTCAACTTAAGTATTTGTTCTAAAGTAGTTTGGTTTTCTCCCATGTATCTGGCTATTTTAATTTTCACAGAGAAGAATTTTTTTTTTCATTTGGAAAAAAATAAACTATTTCTAGTCACGTTTCTTGGTCTGCTAGAAGATGCTATGGAGAAAATAAATCAGGGTATGGAGCTAAAGGTGGGTGGTCAGAAGGAATAGTCCTGTAGCTTATCACATGACTTTTATCACATGTCGTATCTTTATTTAGGTATTAAAAAAAAGTGATACGGAACTGATACGGATGATACTGGCACATACAACATTACCTGAATGTCATATTCTGAACATGATTATTATTACCTGTTAATTCCAACTGTTAAGGAAGAGCACTATGTAGGATCGTAGTGTTTAGTGTAATTGTAAAGAGGAAATGCTACAAAGTTATTCTGTAGCATCATCCCAAGCTGTAGGACTGATGAGATAATTAAGGTACTACAGTAAGTGACAATATTGCAATTACTGGTACTTAGCAGAAAAATTTAAGATCTGACCCTTGCTATGATGTCACCTGAACCAGCAAACAATTACTGCAGCTCGGACAGGCAGCAAGGAGAAACACATTGCAAATTTTAATATGTAAAGGATCATTAAGTTGATTGTGTCAATTTGTTAAAGTGCCAAGTAATGATTTTACAGGTAATTAGACTTTAAGAGCCAGAAAAAAAATTATATCCTTCTTGTTTTTATGATGCATGTAATGATAGATGTACTATCATACAAGCTGTTGTTTTTAGGTACACAACATTTCTTAATGTCCTAAAGCAAATGAAATATTACATGTCAGGAACTGATCAGTGACTGTATAAAACACATTAGTAGCTTTTCTTCTTTTAGCTACTTTTAATCGAAGCTCGTTCATCATGTCATAGAAAGATGGAATGTTTCAGGTTATTCTTGCTGCATGGAGAAATGGCAGTGAACCTTTAAGGTCAAGAGGAGAGGACAATAGTTACAGGTTATTACAATTGTTTTTCTATAGCTGATCCTCACCTGCCATAGCAGATTTTGTTTGGTCTACTTCTCAGTGTGCAAATACATAGCGAGTAGGGAAAACCACACCTTAGAACTCCACTTTGAAAAGCAGTCTGTGTTTTAACTGTGTTTCCTTAACAGTTTGTCTATTTACTGTTTTCTAGCCTTTGTGTACCAGAACCACAACAGGCATTTTTCTAAAGAATAGCATTTGTGGTGGTAGTAACAATTAGTGTCTGTTTCTGCTACTGTTCTAACTGTTACACATCCTAGGTGATCATTAAAACTAGCTTCTTAACTCCAGAAATCAGACCAGTAGTAATTATTAGCCAGTATTAATCAAGTATGATATGCTGGAGATTCCTTTGCAGTTTCTCCTGGACCCAGGAATATTTGCTTCTAAAAAATGGAGTATAGAAACTGTCTGATGGTAAATCTCTCTTGTGCAACAGTTCAGACTTGGAGATTAATTAAAGATGGTGCAATAAGACTGCTTCAGCTCTCAGCTGTGTTACTATATTTTCGTGCAGGAAGACAACATGAAGAGAGAGTGTAAATGGTCCATACGTTTTTTTCCATTTTCCATTGTTTAGACAAAATCTGGGTTTTGTTATGTTTGGCTTTTAATAGCATAGAGCTTCCTGTCAATCAGCTCTATTGTCAGTTGAATTGATTACTACTAAAATGTGGAGCTGTAGTCTGTATGATAGTGCCTGTTGTCTGACACTTCAGAAATGAGATGTTTACTTCAGTGAATTCTTTTATGTAATTACAGTGTTGCTATTCATGATGATGTAGTTAAAAATATGTCAGGCCATTGGAAGCGCTATTTTAAGTCATGAGTAACTGAATGGTAACTTATATTTGGCCTAAACTAAGTAAAAATACCATCTTGGTGCCTTCCCTGTGACAGCTACCAGCTCGCTCCAGCATCCTACAGATGCTCCTTTTCCTAAATGGAATTCAGAAGACACAGTGTCTGTTTACCTGGCCCTGGAGAAAATACAGTCCAAATGTCTGTCTATATCAAAAAGGAAAAAAAATGACACCAACATAGTTTCGGTTTCAGCCCTGAATGCATCCGCTTCTTTTGCTTTAGCTCTTGCCTCTTTCCAAATGCCTAATTTATTTGTGCTCTACCACTGAACTGGAATAAAGTGGTAAGAGATCCTTGCATTTTTTTAGTACAGTCACTTATAGAAAAACCTCTATTAACAACCAATATAAACATAGCACTTCTCGGTTTAGAGTAAAATTGTTTTTAACACATTTTAGTTAAACAAGTGAAAAATAAAATGTGATTTAGGTCAATTTCAGCTTCAGATTGTGTGTATCCAGCTACAAAGCAGTTTGAGCTGAGCTTTGGCTGTGATTGGGGTAGATATTTGTTTTTAATAAAAAATCTAGGAATAGAACACATTCTATATTAGATACTAAGTAAACATGCACAAATATATGGGCTTCATTACCTGCTTTGCAAAATTGGAGATTTCAGCAACTTCTATTTTTAGATAAATGAATTTATCTTTGAAGCTGCCCTACCTTAAAGCTTTTTCAGCAAATAGGAACTGCAGAGGGATCTGGACAGGCTGGATGGATGGGCTGAAACCAACGGAATGAGGTTCAATAAGGCCAAGTGCTGGGTCCTGCATTTTGGCCACAACAAGCCCAGGCAGCGCTACAGGCCTGGGGAAGAATGGCTGGAGCTGCCTGGCAGAAAAGGACCTGGGGGTGTTGGTCGACTGTGGATGAGCATGAGCCAGCAGTGTGCCCAGGTGGCCAAGAAGGGCCAACAGCATCCTGGCCTGTGTCAGGAACAGTGTGGTGAGTAGGACCCGAGAGGTCATTGACCACCTGTACTGGGCACTGGTGAGACCCCACCTTGAGTACTGTGTCCAGTTTTGGGCCCCCTACCACAAGAAAGACATTGAGGTGCTGGAGTGGGTCCAGAGAAGGGCAACGAATCTGGTGAGGGGTCTGGAGCACAAGCTTTATGAGAAGAGGCTGAGGGAGCTGGGGGTGTTCAGTCTGGGGAAGAGGAGGCTGAGGGGAGACCTTCTCGCTCTCTCCAACTCCCTGAAAGGAGGCTGTAGAGAGGTGGGGGTCAGTCTCTTCTCCCAGGTCACAGATGACAGGACAAGGGGTAATGGCTTCAAGTTGCGCCAGGGGAGGTTCAGGTTAGATATTAGGAAATATTTCTTTACTGAAAGGGTTGTCAGGCATTGGAATGGGCTGNNTTGAGGCACCATCCCTGGAGGTATTCAAGAGACGAGTTGTCATGGTGCTCAGGGATATGGATTAGTAGTGGATTGGTGTTGGTTTGGGTGTGGTGTGTGGTTTGTGTTTTTTTTATTGTTTGGTGTTTTGGGTTTTTTTCATTGGTTGGACTAGATGATCTTAAAAGGTCCCTTCCAACCTGGGTGATTCTGTGAACTGAATTCAGGTCTTCACAAGGAGATATTTTGAAAATTACAGAAATAAATGAGATTTTGCTTAAACTTTTCTTACAAAAGATGACGGCATCATTGTTATTCATAATGCTGAAGTAGGTTTAAATGTGTGATAAGTAGTTTGGGAATAGTACTTGAGGAACTATTTGTATTTATTTCCCTAAATCTGTACTCTGCTTTTGGTCCACAAGAAATAACATTCCCCACAAGGAAAAAAGTGTGCAACTTTTGCCAGGTGTGATTAAATGTACTAACTTATTTGCAGTGCATTTTAAATTTTAAAATGAACAAAAAGAGCAGAACTACACAGAATTTTTATAAGGGTTCCATTATGAATAATTATCTTTAAGACCATAGCCTAGAGCTAATTTCTGCAACCAAATATTAGTCAAGTCTTTTTAAACATGTTATTTTTACTGTTCTGAGGCTACTCAAGTGAGTCTGTCTCCCAATTAAACTAATGTTACTTTGCTTTTGATCATGCCTCATCTGGATGTCACCTGATTGTATTATGAAACAAAAATGAATGTCATTATTAACTGTGATCACAGCAGAAGATTAAAAGTTTTTATGTAATTTGGTGAAGACTTTGTACATATGGTAGTTTGATCCCTGCATGGGTTCACAAGTAACCAGTGGGACTGCCTATAGGCAGCCTCTTCATTTAGCTGTCAGGTAAAATTACTTGAAGTTTACAAATACCAATCGTTTGGCACTAGATAAAATACTTTCACTATATGAATTGCATTCTGTTGTAACTAGTCCCATGTCACTCATAAAGTAAAATGTAATATCTGGAGCAATTACCAAAATACTCATCGTTGAAGTTATGGTTAGAATCTATATCCTTGGAGATAATCAAAACTCAACTGGATGTGACCCTGCAAAATCATAGTCTAGCTTTGGCTCAAACTGCTTTGAGAAGACGACCCTTTCTAGCCTAAAATATTCTCCATTTTTATAAGTAAATAAAATCAGAAGAATTCCCATTAAATTGATGGACAGGTGCTAATATGCACCAAAAGTGTTATTTACTTCAATGCAAAGTTATTTTTAACTACTACCATCTACGCTGCCCAGCCACTAAATACTATTTCTTATGACTTAGATTACTTCTGGAGTTATTTGAAGGGTGTATTAAGTCCCTAGGTTTTAAAAAAATGATTGACACTTCTGCCTTAAATACGTACTTTATTTAGTGTAAAATTAAAAAAGAAAAAAAAATTCCATATGAATTCAGCTCAATAAACTTGGTTTGACTCCAACATCATTTACAACCTTAATAGGATCCCTGAAAAGACCTGCAGTCACCAAATGAAAGAGAAATACACTGTTAGTGTTACATCTACATTGATGTATGCTATTAGTCTGTAGCAACTTGACAATTTCAAATGGCAGTTCTGAATGGCTGCTGCCTTTAATCACTCATGATTTGAGTGAGAAGGCTACAACAAGATGATTTAGTTTAAAGCAAAACAAAAGAAAAACCGAAAAACTTCTGCAGCCACTTCCTGATTGTAACTGTACTTATAATTATTCCTGTCTGGTTTGTCATGCACAAATTACATTTTTTTATTATGATTAATTTATTTTTTTAAATAATATACTAGCTAATTTATATTTTTATTGCTCTTAACAACATTAAAATGCTTAACATTTGGATTACTATGTAGCAAAAATCTTAACTACCTCATGTTAAGTCATGATTGATTTTGCTTTACAGACATTGAGAAGCAGGCTTTGTTAGGTTGTCATCTGGTTTCCTTTTCTATCTTTTTTCAGCCACAATAAAATAATTCATAGTTAGATAACTGCCCTTTATTAGTGATGTGAACTCTGTGTCTATGTAAGATTACAGAAGAGAGATTGCTGTGAGTAGTTAGATTGAGATAGTTTATCTTTTCCTAGTAATAAATAGTTATTATATTTAAGTGAGCAGATGCATGCCCAATTACTTTTATAACTAGAATCTCCTATGTCCAGAGCCCCCAGATTGTTGTGTGTCTCAATTCATTTGTAAACATCACAGTGTCTATAAGGTAAGATGCACATATGTATTCGACAGAGGGCCAAACTCTGTTTATAGTGGTCATCAATCAGCTGGGTCTACATCAGAATGACAAGATGTAATGTTCCAATAAAGTTGCCAAGTCAAAGCCAGGATCTTGCTTACTAGGTTTTTTTAATGGAATCATTATGAGAGCCTCAGTATAAACTAGTATTGACTATTAGGTTGGACTATTAGGACTATCAAGGTGATTGCTTCTGCAAATAGAAATTTGAGGATAAAACCCTTAACTTTTCATAATCCAGACATAATTTCAAAAGCCTGAGAGACAATTAAAAAGTAATTTTATATTCGGGGGGGGGTGTGATGAGCAGGAAGAATCTTCAAATTACGATGATCTCATACAGAACTCAAGATGCAGTGGGAATTGGTATTTGGATACCAGATGTCTCTGAGAGTGACAGGCTGGTTTTCATATTCAATCTAGCTCAAAAAACAAAGGGGGGGGGGGTGGGAAAGAGGGAGAAAGAAATAGCCTGCTGCCTTTGGTCACAGTGCAGTCAGGCAACAAACTGTAAGGAGGTTGAGATATCTTGCTTTAATTTATGGCTATTAAGTTTAGTGGTTTTGTGGATGTGTATTTAACATTTTGCTAGAATCCAGTGTTCCAGTATCTTTTCTTACATATTTGACCTTTGGGATAACAATGAACCATTGCTAAATCACAAACTCCCTGACTTTATCTGACAGGTCTGGTTATTTTCTCCTTCAATATTCTTTTCTTCTAGTTGTTTCAAATTGTTGCATGTCATTGGAATGTGTGGATTCCTGGCATTTAGGTTTCTATTAGTCCCCTCACCCTTTTTATGATAGTGCCCTAAAAGGAGGATGTTCTTCTACCGCTGTGTTAATGCTGCCCTTTATAAGTGTTCTTTGTTTACTGAATGGGAGAAAAAATATCTGTATTTTTATTTGAGCTTATATACTTACACGGTTAGATCTACATTGTCACCAATAGGCTTTGGCATGAAGTTTCATTTGTAAATTGGTACACATAAGGACTTGTAATTTCCTTCTGTTTTGAGAAGGTCATAGAACACACAGATCACTTCTCTGATTTATAATATAATATTTTATGCTTTATTTATTGAAGTATTTTAAGAGATTTTGCTTGACAACAATGTTATTCATATCCATGGAACAAGGCCTTTCATTTAAGCACAATGCAATCAAAACACCTTGTGTTGAAGAATTTATGATGAGTCATACAAAACTTTATTATTTACTGAGAATTTTAGATACTTATTTGAGCTTTTAAATTTAAGAAATTTACAGTTAATAGAAATACAAATTTGTAAAAAAAATTTTAAAAATCCTCTGGCTTACCCATATTCTTGCATTATGTTGCTCAAATTCAGCCTTTACTTTCTATTTTTGATAGTAAAAATATTTGGTGAAGTAGATAGTATGCAAATATATTTCCTCCAATTCTGATTCTACAACAATTAAGACAGTTGAGGAAGGAGGAAGAAATGGCTGTTCTTTCAGAAGCCTTTCTTGGTAGGGAATGTTGTAATGAGCTGAGGCATATACAATTGTAACTACCATTATTTAAGTTGCTTTTTTTTATGCATAATGTACTCATGTTCTATTTTATGAGATATAAAACTCAAATGTTAACTGGAGACTGTGGAGTGTGGGGAAGGCTCGTGTCAATTATACCATAATCAGGGGGCATTGTAGTGCACTCCAGCACGCTCAGAGCACAGCATAATGTGTTCTGCAGCATGAATAGACTCCGAGTAGCTGGGATTATTTGTGGAGTGCTATAGCTGCATCAACTTTTACTCCACAATTAGGGTTTTATTTTTCTAATTCCATCACATAATTGATAGTAAAAGGTACTGGGAATTAGTAATGTATTATAGGAAATGAAGAGAAAAGAGCACAAGCCAGTATTTCTATAGTAATTTTGAAAGGTCAGAAGAACCTTTAACAGTGGATTCCACTCATAGGCAGAAGCCCTGTGCATATAAATGCAATTATTATAGAATGTGGAGGAAAAGCATGTTTTAGTCAGGAAGTAAATTGGTTGATAATTGGAAGATACATCTGGGGGTGGGAGGAAGTGGCTATTTATAGTAATTTTTCAAAGACATCACACAAAAGATAGCTATAGGTACAAGAAACTTCCATATACAAAAGATACAGCTGTTACTGTTCCCGTGCTTCCCTCTCTGAGATTCCTGACTTTCCCCATTTGCTTCACTCGGTGCTTCTACAGTCTTGGACTTCAGCTTTCACTTACAGTTGAGGCTGGTTTTCGTTTCCTCCAGCCTCGATGTAACACTCTGCAGCTGTCTCTCTTCTCTAAATCTCCCAGAAAGGGTTGTTGAAAGGATTATGGTACATAGTCCCTGTGCTGTGCTTCAAGGATTGGTTTCCAATAAAGAGAAAAGAAAAATAGTCAAGGGAATCATCTGAAAAGGGATTGCTGTTGTGTGTTTTAGTGCTGGCAGAAAGGGAAGAGAAGGTATTGCTAGAACCAAAGAATAATATCCATAATTCCCAGAGATTATTTTTTTGCTTTGATTTTAATTTGTGAATTATTTTTTGATTTTGTCATTGTTACACAATTACCAGAAGCACTTTAAAAGTTCAGCAATTTTAAATTCTCTGCAGTTTTACCTCTCTGTGTAGAGAATCACTGTGTATTCTGAGAGAAACCACAATAGCTTAGAAAGCAGTATTATGATTTCTTCATACTACTTTCTAAAGATAACTGGTTTCAGACTTGAGCGAATGAGAAATTATCTTCTGGATGGCTACTGAATGTGAAATAGGCTCATCTTAAGCATTTCATGGCAGTAAAATCACCATGATTACAGGTCTTATTAACTGACTGCATGTTTGGTTAAGTTAGTTATTTATTAAATTTGACTGGAATTAACATCAAATTCTGACACATTCAGTACAACAGGAAAGCTGACTCTCAGGAAGGTGCCCACATGTCAACCATGTCTCCTATGCAACTTCTGCATATAAATGTTATCGTTTGATCCGTTGTTCAGTGCAGCTTCAGCAATTTATGATCACCATGGAGATGATCTGATATACTATAAGTAAATATGAATGATGAGGTTATCTACTCCCTGAGTACATGATCATCTCAATTCACTGAACCCTCTAGATCCCAAAGAGCTTTTCTTGCTCGTCAGGGAGCCAACAGCACTGATCCTGCAGTGAGTGATTTTTATACACTTGTGCAAAAGACGTCTTGAGATGTTTTAAAGACATTTTACCTGGGCTTTTCCCCTCAGAATGCTAAAAGAGAAAGGAGGGAAATCCTGTCCTCTATACAATGTTGCAAGATAATTAGATATGAGGGAGGAAAACAGGGAAAGATTCATGTACAAGAAGATATTCAGGGGAAGCAACTGCCTTGGTGAAGAGGCATGAGGAATGGAACAGGAGCAGTAATGTGGGTAGGCCTTTGAGATGGTGACTATTGAAGATTATTGAAAACTATAGTATTATTTTCCTGCCATTAAATGTAGCTAGTATTGTTACCACACAGCATTCTAGCAAAAATTGTCTGGAATAAGTCATTCTCTGTGTATCACTTGCTAATAAAATGCACATTTAAATAATTAGAGAACACCCCGTCTCAAGGAAAAATCAAACCAGACATCAGCTAAATTTGTTGAGGGAATGGCAAGAAATTATACATTCGGAGACCAGAGTAAATATTTCATTTTGTAGCTATTGTTATGGCTAGAATTTCAGAAACCTAACAGCCTTGTTATGAGAAAGTTGTAATGAGCTGGAGTTTGTATACATGGTTAATGTGTACATCAGAGAACTTACTACACTGAAACACTGAAAGCTTCATTCCAGTGCTTAGTTGTCACTTGAAACCATGTGCAAATCTGCATATGGGAGCAAGCGACCAGGAAATAAAAAGTATCCTCTTTTAAATATGGTTGTTATCTCCAAGTGAGAGTGAGTTATGCTATAACCAGGGGATTTCAGCTAAAGACATGAAGTCACTGTATAAGCTAAAGCACATTAAAGTTCTTCACGGAGTAAGGGCAAGCAGTAAACCCCATAAGAGCACTTCCAAAAAGCTGCAACTTCCATTACTTTATAGCAGTCTTGCTTCTATAAAAACAGATTCACAAAGTGAAATGTCATTTCCGTATGTAATTCTTTTTTAATGTATTTTAAAAGAGTCATCTCCTAACAAGTCACATTTTCAGCGTAATTAACATGTAACTTTATTTAGCATGTAACTATTGTGGATTTGCTGCATTAAATGCAGTTTATGATACATTCTTTTCTGAAAATGAAAGTGGAAATGTATGGGTTGTATAGCCACGGAAACGTAAGGCAGAGAGAAATCTCAGCATTTATGCCAAAACTCTCAGAATATCATATAGACCTCAATATTTGCCCAACCTCTTTTTAAAACCTCTTGCAGATTATGCTGCAGCTGACCTGTATGTTGATCTTTTAGAAAAGAGAGAGCTGCCTTTGAAAATCATCTCAAAATGACTGGGTGGATGCGTTTCTGGAGGGAGTCTTTGTTATAATGTTTAAAAACAATCGTTCTTTTTCATCTGAGTCATATATTAACCAAAGCATGTTAAAACTATTAAATCAGGCATTTACTAAAAAGCCCCCAGAATTAGTTTAAAAATTGAGTAATTAGACCCATGCTGCGATGACATTACTGTTCTGATATTACTTCCAAGTGAAGCCCAGTCTCACTGCAGTACTTTCATTAGTTGGTCTATGTAAATTAACTGGGAAAGAATGCCATATGTTTTCAATTATATTTTAATGGAAAAGAACAAGTTATTTTCTTTTAGACTGTAAGAGTTAGTGGAAGAATATGTAGTATGCATAAAACTTGCTTTGCAATCATTTTCACTTGCAGAAAATTGGTTTACAATAATTCATCTTTGTGAAGGGCTTATAATCAACTAGAACTTAGATTTACATAAGATTAGAGATATTTTTAAAAATACCTGTAATACAAAATACAAAAGCATAGTACCTTTTGATGAGCACTATTAGCTGGATTCTGTGACTTGAATAGGATTTTAAAAAAAGGTTTTAATGAGAAATGTACTATAAAACCAAATTAACTAATGCCGATGACTGAGAGAAGTTAAAAGACCTTCTGTCTCTACTTTGGTACCATATGAAATACTGTAAGATGTAACAGTTAAGTTCTGTTAATGTTCAAATCTCAGCTCCTGAAGTATGCTAATGGAAAAACAGCTAAATACCAGAAATACTTATGACTGTTTAACTGTACAAGAAGGCTTAAATAACAAAAGGAAATGCAAATCAGAAATAGTGATTAGTTTCTCTGATATTTTTTTAAAATAATTTATTTATAAACATATGTGAGAACCCAATGGAACACCTGTTTTTGTGGATTTTCTTGATTTGATTGTGGAGTTTTCCATTTTTAATGTGTTTTACTTTGTGTGAATATCTAAAACTTTAAATCGTGCCTTTTAGAATTTTTCATGCAATACATAGAAATGTATAGATATTTTCTGTGAAAGCTGCAACTGTGGCCAGCTCATGTAGAACTCCATGATATTTCCGAGTGAATTATCACTAAAACATCTTACTATGCGATAAAATATTTTCATTTAGTTGAGATTTCAACTACCTTCGTGTTCAAACTTAAGGGTAGGTTGATATACATCACCATTTTAACTCATTCTCTGTATGCTAATTTTGTCACATGAAAGAAATATATGTAAGAACAATGAAAAACAAGACTGAATTTAGAATAATTTGCTTCAATTATCCTAAACAACGCTGTTCTCTGGCTTCTTGAAGTGTTTTACTGGGTGGCTGCTGGCTTGTTGTAGAGTAGTCTATGCTCTGTTCCTTTTCTCTATCTGAGCATCTGCAATGCAGAAGCTCCATGAGATGTGGAGTTAGACAGCCACAGAAAAGCATTCTGGTAGGTCTCTGACATTTCCTAATGATTTCATGAAATTTACTGCCAGCACTGGAATGTGCAAGATTCCTACAAGTAGGAGGCCAGCTGGTGAGTCTGTGAAGTTTGACAACATTGCCTGCAGATGCTTGTTTCCACTCTGCAGCTGCAGGTTGCATTAGCACAGACGTGTTCTTACTTGCTGCATTATTACTGCTGCAGTATTACTGCTGCAATAACCACAAGGATCAGCAAAGCAGACTGAGTTGTACCGTGTAGGGATGAAGTGCTGGCTGCTTGTCCTAGCTCCCTGCTGGTCAAGAAAAGGACACTCTGCTCTTACCTCTTTTTCCTGCTCATGTTTTATCATAGAGTCCCATGTGACCACGTGCGTCGTGGCAGTGACTCTGGACCTGCATTTTTATTCTGGTTACTAGTCCTGATTAGCATCCTACAGCTGCACACATGGTACTCTGGGAAATGGCTCCAAAGTTAAAGGCCAGCACCTAAATTCACACTGGCTATGTTTAAGCTTGTTAAAAGCATTCTGCTAAGGGATAAAATGGTTCTCAGAAAAAAAAGTACCTCATTTCAAATACTACTTAGTAAGCAGGCTTTAATTATTTGTAGCTTCTATACCATCCTGAATTGCTTTTTCATTCTGATCAAGACTATTGTAATACAAGCAGAAACAGATGGAGTTTTGGTGGTGATCCAGATTGCAGATGTAGTCAAAGGCCATCTTTGACTCGCATCATGGAGGCATTTAGCCTAACCAGATTGTGTGGTGTATTATTGTACCTAAAACGCAGTGGCTTGATTCTCAGATGGTAATGATCCCACTTCTGTCCCAAGAATTATCTGTCTAGTCCCAAGTATTAGTCATCTCTACACCCTCACTGTCTGTTCTGGTGAGTTAAAAATCCACAAAGGTGTCTGCCACTGCTGCTATCTCCTTTCTGGTAGCATACAACAATTAGGTCCTGGGTCTTAAATGAAGATAATTCTTAGTTCCCTTGCAAACTTTGTTGTTGAGGATTCAGTAAAATGTATAATTAGGGCCTAAATAAACATTAGATGAGCCTAAAGCATATTCAAGATTGAAATGGAAACTCAAGTAAAAACTCAAATAGCATTTTAATAATCAATTTTATTTTGATTAAGAGATGACGGGCTATCTATTCCATTTAGAATAACCAGTTCTTCTAGTTGCCTTTTGCAATTCATTTGCGGTTCTTCTTTCTTGTTTTAGCAGTTTCAAATTTACATATTGCTTTTAACACAACTCTTTCTATATATTCACTATATTTTGTGGCTTATATATAGTATAAAACTCAGATGTGTATTAAAGAGCTCACTGGATGACTGAGGGACACTAGCTTCATGCTACTTCATTTCCAATAGTCATCACCTCTTATTTCTCTATTCCTCTACATTAGCAATTTTTGTCATCCCTTCCAGTAGGTAGCTTCAAAAAATTAGATACCTTTTTTTCACTCTGAAGTAGTCAAATGGAAATATTGCCATTTCAAATGAAGTGAGTATTCTCACTCTAGAAATTGTGTTGTACCACTTGAATGAATGGTGAAAAGTGGTTGCTGTGATTATCCTATGGTTAACAAAAGAGAAAAAGAGGGAAAGAAAATTACAGCAGTTAAGAAGGAAAGGATCATTGGAATATACAGGGACATGTAGGCACCTTTTACTTTACCGTAGCTCTTGTGTCAAAACATCAAGGGATAATAAACTATCAGTATTTAAGAAAATTCAGCAGATCATACCCTTTTGTTGGCACTCACACAGATGCTGCAGAGCACGCAGTTTGACCTGGGAAAAGAACATCATCCAGTGTGTGTGTTTTCAACACACAGAGTAGTCTGTGCAAAATTAAATGGGAATGCCAGAGTTTAATAGCTGCAGCATCAGAAAAAAAAAAGATGATATTTCTTCAACTTGGAGAATATTAGATGTCAAAATAGAAGCATGAGAATGGTCAGTTTCTGAAGTTAGGAATCTAGTTGTTTTAAGAGTTAAATAGCAAGGCTTACTTGCTCGAAATATAACTAGGCAAAAGCTTCTGATTTCAGGACAAGAAGAAGTAAATCCATGAACTGTGGAGCTTTAAAACTGATAAATAACTGACTGACAAGGAAAGAGACTGACAAATAATACTGCATTTTTCCAATCTTTTTGATAACTTCAGTGGTTTGGGACTTACTTGGGAAGGTCTTATAGCTAACAAATATTCACACCATTTCATTTTGGGAGACAGATTTCTGTAATGAAGAACTATCCCAGATAAATTTAAAAAGAAAAAAAAAAAAAGCAAGCTGTATTTTCTAGTGGCAAAGTAATGAAATGAAATATATATGAAATACTATATGGTGTAGGGGAGAACTTTGTAGAGTAGGGTAGATGATCCCAAGGGTCTTTTCCAACCAAAATGATTCTATGATTCTAATATATACATTTGTGTGTGTGTGTGCATTATCACACAAACACCCATATCCCAATTAAAAATAATTTTGTAATGTTTCTGTTCTGCAGCAGATGTTGCTACTGAAGAAATTCCATTACTCTGCTTGTTACAAGGACTTGCAGTTTGTAGTAATGTGCTTGTTTTAAATCAGCCTCTCCAGCATTGCTTTGTCAGAGAAACAAGAGCAGATTTAGTGTTCTCGCCACCCTGCTGGCTTCCATTTCTGTATTTTTGGGTGTTTGTGTGTCCTCACCCCCACAGTGTGGGCTTTAGTTCCTGCAGCTTGATGTGCTGAGTGTCCAGTGCTGCTCTTCTCAGCATCCCTTTTTCTTCCCCACCTTTCTGTCTGTCGACCTTCCCTCCTGAATGGCCGTCCCTGCTGGAGGTGATGCTGTGGGATGGGAACTTTTCACTTCTAATGTGGAAGATGCATTAAGCCAATCTGGCACAGATAAAGATACGTTTCTTTTTCAGTCTCAGGAAATAGCTTCTGTCCTATGGCCGAGGCAGTACGTCTTTGTATTAAACAACAAAAATGTTGCTGGAGTAAAAACTACATGGAAACATGTAAGTGCAGAAGTGCATTAACGGTTGAAATATCCAAATAAGAGCTGAGGATGGGAGTGGAGTCAAAGGTAAACCTTTCTTTGCAAACCTGTTGTAGGGAAAAAAAGTTCCAGTTTTGAACTCTTGGAAGAATGGCCTAAACTAACCTATTCCATCTCCATTTCTTAAATCATTTAAAAATAAACAGAGATGAAATTAAATCTTTTGGTTACGCCATTATTCAGTAACCAGTATTGCTTTGAGGAAATCTTATTCCCTAAAATTGTACAGGGTGAATATCTGTGATTTTTATTAGAGTCAAAAAAGTAGTCTAACTTTGGGAATGGGAAAAGATGATAACTGATAATAACCGTGTCTAGTTCCCTGTCAACACTCTAGTATTTCATCAGAAACTTGCTAGAGTTTTGTTAGGTCTAACTTTAAATAACTCAATGGACCATTTTCTTTCCTGGACTTTTGAGGAAGAATTCCACACTGTAGAATGTCTAACATCCCCTTTTTGTCTAATGTCATTGAATACATGAACTATGGGCTATAAATATTTCCAGCTTTAAAGATTTTAAAACGCTTCCACTGTTGTTATTCCACTCTTTATTCATTGTTGGCTGAGCATTTTAAATGAGTTCAGTATCTTCTTTTGTGATGATCTTGCCTGATCCCTCATGTTTTTTGCAGTTCTTCCCACTGCATTTTTTGTCCTGTTCTTATTTCACTTAGTTACTTAAATACATGATACAAGTTTCCCTTAAATCTACTAAAAAAAAATCCACCATCATCCTTCTCTATAATAGCAACATTGTAATTACTTCTCTCAAGGATGTTAATCAGAATAGTAATGCAGACTTCTGTTCATTTACATGTATATATTGATAAATGTGGGTGTTTGGAAGAAATTAAAAAAACTAATTAAATATCACTGATTTGATCCCTTCTAAATGGACATACCTTTCCTTTCATGTTTTTATTACATATTTCTATTGTAGCAATGCTTACAGCTCACCCTTGAAAATAGAGGCAATTTGGGGAAAATGTTTCCATTGTTAGTTTCCCGAATAAAAACTAATAGTCATAATTTTACTTAGTTGTCTGTCATATTACCTCCATGGTAACTGTGGTTTGGTACTAGGAGGACTGGTGTTCTGCATAGTATCATTGAGACCAATCTGATTTCATTTCAGTGGGTTTTGATTCTTCACTTAACTTGTGTCTTGCTATTTTGCCTGTATCTTCTTTACCTGTATTATTCCTTTGAGAACAGCTTCTCTTTAAATATATTTAGGTGAACTGTTTCTCAAATGACATCTTAGTTTCCTCGTTTCTGTTAACCCTTCTTCCTGATTTAAATGCATTGTAGGTATGTGTTTGCTTCCTTTTAGATCCTGATGACCGACACTATGAAACTTAGTTTCTTGATGAAGACCACAACATTCAAAGCCAGATTCTCTGGTGATGCAAGTATCTTTCTACAGATAATGAAATGGGACAATAACAAGGGCAAACTTGAAACATAGACTCATAGAATCATATGGGGTTGGAAGGGACCTCTGGAGATCATGAAGTCCCACCCGCCCGCCAGAGCGGGTCTACCTAGAGCAGGTTGTAGAGGAACTTGTCCAGGTGGGTTTTGAATGTCTCCAGAGATGGAGACTCCACCAGCTCTCTGGGCAGCCTGTACCAGGGCTCTGCTGCTCTCACAGTAAAGAAGTTCCTCCTCATGTTTAGGTGGAACTTCTTATACTCAAGCTTGTGCCCATTTCCTCTTGTCCTGTCAGTGGGCACCACTGAGAAAAGACCAGCCCCATCCTCTTGACACCCTCCCTTGAAGTATTTGTAAGCATTGATGAGGTGCCCCCTAAGTCTTCTCTTCTCAAGACTAAAAAGACCCAAGTCCCTCAGCCTTTCCTCATAGGAGAGATGCTCCAGGCCCTTAATCATCTTTGTGTGTGCATGAAGCATATGTGTGTGCATCAAGTTTAGAGCATGAACTATCTGAGAACAATCCCAATGATGGTTCATGTTCAGATTTTATATCCTGAAAATCATTATAAATACTCGTGTGAGATTATTTTGTGGAACTGTAAAGAGGAGTTACCTCTCCTAAGGGGTACTTATTTTTGTTTGTGAGCATGTGTCATCTATCTTAATTTGTGTATATATAGACATAATTGAGTAAAGACTTTTTAATCAGACTTTGAATAATTCTGCAGTCATCACCTTTCTCGTGGAGTACTGGAACTGTGACTGTGAAACTTCTTTCTCTCATGTTTGGAACTTTTTTGCAGGTAATTCTTTGGAAAGAGGAACTGGAACTGCTTGAAACTTTGGACATATTGGGTATTATGAAATCTTAAACTAAATACTGTTAGAGTAAGCACTTCTTGAGTAGTTGCATGGTGCCTCACCTTGTTAAGGGCCAAGTTTTTCAGTGCTTGTTTGTATTACCTTTTTGCTGCAATGCTCTCTATAGTTAATCTTTAGTACAATCTTCACTGAGTGACAGAGAAAATGGATGGGTTTTGTTATGTTCCTATTTGGCCACCAAGTAATAGGAGAGAGTGCAAAGGGGCCCTCCAGTTATTAGATCATTCTGTTGCTTTCTGATAGGTGCTCTGTGTAACAGTGGTAAGTTCTGAAAGCTCATTTTATCTTTACTTTCATCTCGCCTTGATCCACCTAGGCAGCAATTATTTAATTCAAGAACCAATTTTAGCTTAGTATTGGGGAAAAACTTAAATGATTGTATGTATTCTTTACCTAATAGAGAGCTGCTGAGCTGGGTGTTGACTGAGCATTGCTGTTGCTCCATCTCACCAAATCTATCAGTTGCTTCCCAGTTGCTAATAGTCTGAAACGAAGAACAGTAAATTGCTTTTGTTTCTCTCCCTACTTCTTGATATTGGAACAGGAATGATATATGAACTGCAGTATATAACACTATGGAGCAAATACTTGCAGAAAAGTCTTTTTGTTGTTGTGTCTTTGGCCTGTGCCAAGGCAGTGGCGATGCTGGGGTCTATCATTCCCCATCCCACTAATGTGTAACTCTGGAAGAATCAGGCTAACAGTGATATCGCCTTTTTTAACAATTATTCGTATTATTTCTCCATTAAATACTTAAAACAAGTAACAAACAGAATCATCGGGAGTTGTGAAAGTGAAAGCTTTTTGATTTGGTAGAATTGCAACATAAAACACGATATCAAAGAATATGAAATGTGCTTTGAATGAAGACAATAAAAAACACCTTTCTTTCCAACTTTGAAAGAATTAAACTAAGACAGCAACTGGAAAAAGAACAAAGTAGAAAGAGTCCCAGTACCAGATAAAACATCTTAAGTCTTGGTAAAAACAAAAGCTATCATTTTATCAGTCTTTTTACCAAATAGGTTAGTATTTTAGCTTATGCCACCATCTACTGGACACCAGATGAAAGTGTTCAGCTCACTGTCCTGCAGATTCACTACTAAAACTTAAAAATATTTTAAGAAATGCTAAAAAGTCCGTAAGGTTTTCACATAGCATTCTGCTCTTGACTTATGCTTTAGGAGTAGATGTCTTTTAAATGTCATTTTGCATAGGCATAAAATTTAAAATTGAATATCATGGTAAAAATTGTTCCTCGATCAGGCAAATGCTTTCGAAAACTTCAGCAAATAACATTTTTGTTTGCACTGTGGAAGCTGGCAGTCATTCCTAGATACTTTGATGGAAATGTTAAAAATATTAGTATCCTGACTGTGTATTGCAGGCTCACTGTGGCACTTAATTGTTTGATAATTCATAGAATTATTATTCGTTGTCATGAATTCACATACTGCATGTGCCATATCTAAAGAACTGTGTTGTAGTGTTAACAATCTGGTTTACCCTTACTTTCCATTTTTTCAATAAATAGAGAAGTGGCAAAATGTGTATGTTAAAATACCGAGCTTTTAGACAAATTTTTGCTGAATTTACAATCACCTACTATGAAATTGTGGTTTTGGCAAGCATTTTAACACACTGCCTATGAGAAACTGTGTGATACCGTACTGAGTTCTGCATGACTGGGGAGGGAATTAGGTAATTCTGCTGATGTATGGATGTATTTCTTGTGAGCTCTGAAGCTTACAGAGACACACACCCGCACTGACACATACCCCAAAAAGCAAATCTATGTGCCTGTGATGTGATGTCATTCTATCCTTTTGACCACCTACCCAGAGAGACTTCTCCAGCTCTGGCTGTTACTGGTTTTCTTTTTCCTCCCACTTCCAGAAACAAATCTTCCTTTCCAAAAGGAGAAGCAGAATGGAACCAGTAATCAACCTTCTGGAAAGTTTCCACCAGCAAAATAGCTTGTACTTTACAATGTTAGCCAGAATAAGAGAAATCATGGCAGGAATTTTTCTGTAAAAACTACCATCCTGCCCTACCTTTTCATTCAGCATGATCAGGGGATGTTCTTTGCCAGGTACCAGTCCTGGATGCTATTCCTCTGTGCACAGCCTGGGACACTTCTCCTGTAGGCTCTGGTATTCCCAAAGGCTTAAAGTTTAAGTCCTAGGCTTGAGTTTGAAACAAGCGTCCTTCCTTTTGCATGGGAGGACGCAAACCACTTTACAGCACTCATTTGAGTTCAAGAGCAGGTTAAATTGTCACCATAGCCAGAACCACTCTGACTTCAGAAGACCCCCTTGAACTTAAGTCAGTAATTCATTAAAGGAAATGGGAGCCTTTATTACAGACTTTAATTTCCATATTGCTAAACCCACAAATGAGTATGAGTCCATTCACTGCTATGCATGAGTAGCTCGTTCGCCTCTCTTGGCTCCATCCCTTGGCCTGTGCCCTGGCAATTTATAAAGTGACAGCAATGCACAAGCCTGTTATCCCTGTGGCAGACTCTCCATAATAGTTTCTATAGTGATAACTTCAGGACTCCATGGTAATGGGCACAACCAATTAATTTCCTGTCTGTCTTTTCTCCTTGCATACCTTTACTAATGCCAAATCTAAATGTCAAGTAGGAAAATCTTCTGGTTTGTCCATTTAGCCTAGAAACAGTAGATAAGCATAAAATCTAAGCCAAACATTACATCTCCGGAGGTTTCACATATGACTAATTACAATTTGGAAGCACATAGGCTTTTAATTAAGCACTATTTTTTAACAGACAGAAAATAATAAGGACTGCAGTGGTGAGTACCCTTAGGATGTCAGGCTGTGAAGTTGTTGCAGAAGTTGATCTGATATGAAGGGGGAGAGTATTTCTTTCATGCTGTCTTTTGCAGGCTTTACTGAGGGAGAAAGCAATCTGGTGTCAGGTGTTTAAAGGACTGGAGGATATTCCTGCAGTCACACACCTCGCTAGCAATTTGTCCTATGGTGAATCACGAAGATTTGGCATGATAATGTCCTCTCCAGTAGCGGTTTTCTCCAGTTTTGCAGTGGGAAATCAAACCAGTCTGATGCTGAGCCAGATTTGTAGCTAAATTGTTATTCCTTGTGATAACTGCTATTGCTTCCTATTTGTCATTGCACTGGGCTTGCACATGTATCACTCTGACAGGTGCTCTTTACGGCTGCGTTTCTGGAGCTAGGTCAAGGAGGTTGATGGGTAATTTGTGCTTGGAAGACCAGAAAGCATGATAATGGGAAGGGAGGTGATTTTGAGCAGTTCTGTCCAACAGTTCATTGATCTACTGGTGTGGATTATGATAAGGCATTTTCACAGGCACAAAGCTGCTAGCCCCACGTTCAGCAGGGTTTATATATATATATATA
>BJBW01007081.1:24513-38156 GCA_004320125.1 Scolopax mira | reverse complement strand
GATATTCTCTGAAAAAGTCATCAAGGTATACTGAAAAAAAATCTTGCTTCATTACTATGAATTGAAGCATTCGTTATGGCAATAATAAAAATAGACATATCACAGAGTGCATGGAAAAGGGTTAATGAACCTTGACAGGAAACTGCACTGTAAAGTTTATCAGGATGGGTAAGTGATTTGCATGTAAGTGACAGACAATAATATGATAATTGTTCATTAGTAATTTTGGAATAAAATTGGTAGTATTCACACAAAGTTTTAAGTAGGCAGTTGATTAAGTAGGATCAGTCTGCAAAGCACTTCTGTTTAAAAGGATCAAATTTGAAGAATCAAGTCTTTCATCACATTATTAGCTGGACCATTTGGAATGGCAGCACAGTTGACTGAAATCTGCAGTTTTAAGAAGCAATGAAAGGTAGGAGAATTTTAAACGCTGATAGATACTCTTCAGACATTGCTGTGCCTCTAAGATTGCCCAGTGACCAGTCACACCAGTTTTGTTTACATCATGCCTTCCCTTGCTCTCATCTCGGCCTTAATCCCAATGAAGCCTTGTGTAAATATGTATGGCTCTCCTAAAACTTCTGTAATTGATCTTAAGCCCCCAGGGAAGACAATCAGGGCATCCTGCAGTTATATGACATGGATCTGAAAGAAGCCATTATTTACATCCTTTGTAGAAGCATCATCTGATCCTGCTTATTCATGGGGAAAGGCAAGGAAGAGGAAATTCATTGGCTGTCACTTCTTGCAGGGCTGGGCATCAATACAGGCAGTGAGTTTAACTGCTTGCAAAAAACTCCTGTCCTTATCTATTTATTTTTCACTTCTCAGATCACAGTACAGACTGTAAACTAAAAATGTTACATGTCAGAATATGGTTTTACAAGTGGACTAGTATCTTTTACTGAGAGTGATTAAAATTCAGAATGATTCTTGAAGATAAAATTAGCAAATACTAATTTCTTGGTGTCCACATCTGGGTTTTTTATTTTGTTTTCTTTCATGGGCTGTTACTGAGATGAAGTGATTTACGAAGCAAGTCAGGCAAACAACCTTGAAATGCTGCAAATGAATTTCTAAATGCATAAAGAATGCAATCAAAAAAGTGTTACAACATTCCAGGAAGATTTTGTTTTGTCTTTTATACTGCTTTTTCGCTCCTGGGGAAACTCTAGGCAGAAGAAAAGCACAAAACCCTTGGAATCCTCAGAGAGGCTCACAGCATGTAGAAATGGATTGCTTAGTGGAGCAGAAACAGGATTTGTTCAGTTGTTGTCATATGTCATCCCTCTGTTGGGAGCCTCAGAGTTCAGGCCTGCCTCCCCAGCTCCGTTGCAACATGCCAAAAGGTGACAGGGTGTTTGCTGGAGATGGTTATTACTCTTTGAAGCTTTTTGATGCGTGTTACCCAAACGGCCTTTGCAAATCTTCTGGAAGCATGCCTTGTTTTACTTGGTATGTGGTTTTTAAAAACGTATGCTTAGAAACCTGTTAGGCAGCCCTACAGCCAGGGTTTAAGGATGCCCCTTTTTGTAAGAATGGAGTGTCCTGTTGCATGCTACAATAGTTCATGCTCCTGTCTATCACTTGACAAGTTTTAAGATTGAAGGTATAGATTTATTTTAAAAGGGGGTTTGCAGAAATGAAACAACAATAGAGAAGATGAATTGCATTAACAGGCTAGGCTAAAAGACTCTCTGTGACTGCTTTCAGCTCTCACTTTATTTGCACTGACTGCAGCCTTTATGTGCAGGTTAGACTTAAATCCCTTCTCAGATTTCTAGTGTTCAAAGTGGCTGCTGCTTCCTTCTTCCACAGAAAAACAGAGAAGTGTGAGGAGCAAAAGTAATGACCCTTCTTTTAAGCTGCCCTGATCTGGAATGCTCCCAACTATAAAAGCTTCCTCCCAGTCTCCATCTCAGGAAGGAGTCAGGCCCTTCTCCTGTCTTCTAGGAGGTCTTTGATTACTACTTCCAGTGCATGGTTTGCTTAACATATCCAGGTTCTAAGAAGGTGGATTTGCTTTTGTGGGTTTTTTCCCTCTCTTTTACTTCAGAAATAAATGGGTAGATTTTTATAGTAACATTATTGTACTGAATTGCTCTTAGTATCATACCAAGTTCAAAGATGAGATCATAAATGTTGACATTTTTATTTTGAGGGATGTCTTTTCTCTCCTCTACATGCTTTTAAATATATTGGGTACCTTGAGGGATCCTTACATACCATGCTAGTAAGGCTGTCATGAACAAGGAAGTGCAAACATGCATGGTGCCATGGAAATGGTCACAAAAAAGAAAGCTCATTTTGTATTGGGTACAAAAATTGTTTTCTTTCAAGATATATTAAGGGTAGCTTACTAATTGTCTCATAGTGTGTTTTTTGAAAAGATAAAAAATGTCATAAGTTCATTCAAACTTCTAAATGCTAAGAATATCCTTGTCTGCCAATTCAGATTTCCTAGGGACTTGAAATTAAACTTTCAATAATAAAAAAAGTACTATAATAAGCTGGCTGTACTGAAGTAGCCAATAATTCTAAATGTAAAGGAAAACCAGAAGAAATTACCCAACACATGTATGAGACCTGATGACCTTTTTCAAGTGTGTCTGAAAGTATAGGGAGTACTGAGAAACATGTAAATGAATGGCAAGTTTTGAGTACACATTATACACTTAACTGCCTGGAAAAGATAATATAAAACAGATCAAATTCTTGTATGTAGGTAATGTGCTACTTTAACACCTATTAATTTCCAGAAAAGCTTGTACTGACATCAATATGTATCTGAAAGAAACCCTATGTCATCTTAATGATATATGTTTTACTGTCAAAAGAACTATGCAGCCTCCTCCTTCCCCAGCTACCAAAAGGAAAGTTTTAAAGTGGTTTATAAAATGAACTAGTTCTATTACTTTTATAATATTTTCTTAAAATTGGAATGAAAATTTTTTTTCAATTCAACATATTTAAATTTACATCATTCTAGTGGTAGCATGGCCTTGAGTGTGTTTTATACTTTAATCGGCATATAAACTGCATCAGTAAATAGATTGGTAACTAAAGGTTTAGAAAATAAATATGGTCTAGCAGAAGATAATACAGAGCAGGTGCAAAACTGATTGATGGTGTTACCTAGTCTGTTATCATGTCAAATAGAAGGAGATACAATAATAGCATCTGGCTTGTGCCCACTTCTGTTCTTTATTTTTCATTAGTGATGTGTGCAATAGGATAAAACAGTACGAAGCGTAGGATCTCACACATGTGTCCTGTTTTCCCCAGAAATCTGTTTTGCCAACATTGGAGAGGGCATACCAGCCTCAGTGCCCTGACATGGACTTAAGTTGAACAGTTCAGCTCTTCCTATATGCTAAATATGTTGAATACACCATGTTGAATATGAATTAATCAGTGACAGACAGAGAACTGAGGAACAATTGACTGAATAGTTTCACACACACACCGCAAAAAAAATAAATTTAATTTCTCTGTCCTAGGGAAAGTAATTTTTTATAACTGCATTTGTAACACACCTTCAAGATTTACCATTTCTGAGTCAGATTAGGCCTTGCCTATCTTTCATTTTCAGGAAAGGTGTTTTATATTTGGAGATAATCCAGGGGAGAATAGGAGTGATTAAATGCCTAGAAAATATGATCTACATTACAAAGTTTAGGTGATTCAGCAATTAAAAGGGAGAAGCCTGAAAAGGAGACGCAACAGTTTTCAGACACCTAAATAATACCTAATATAAAAACAAGGTGATTATCTGTTCGTTGTGCCCAGATAAACTAAATTTTACCATGGGTTTTAACATTAAGTATTCAGGCAGTAGAGAAACTTTCCTAATAGCATAACTCTGGGAACAATTTTTCCTGGAGAGACTGATTTCAATGTTACAGAATTCTGAAAATATGGGAATAATGAGCCCAGGTAACCTTCTTTGAACAAATGAAGTAATTTGGTAACTCTCTGCAGGTCAACTTTTTTCTTCTTTTTTTTTCCTGACTTTCATATTTGGCAGAGGCAGTGTGGTGGTGCAGTTTGAAATATAACACTGCTGTTTCCCCACAATTATTTACATTAACATTTTTTGAAAACTTCCTTTCAATGCACCTAATTACTTTTTAGCCATGACCTGCCTTTTGTGATTTCCTGTGAATCGGTGTTCTCATCTATTATGGCCATTGCCTGACAGCTCACCTTGATCTCTGGGACTGGTTTTGTCCATAGTAGATGTCTTTTCTCTGAAACAAATTCTCCATCCCAAATTCTGAAAAAATGGATATTCTGAGTTATTGCCTCTTATTCAGGTGTACTTTTATTAAAAATTAAAAGTTATGTGTTTAGAACAAAATTTGAAAAATTATAAAGGCAGATTGTGTTACACAACATTATTATTATTTTTTTATAACTATCTTCTCAGCACATTTGCATACATTTGTGCCTTTGTACGTGTCTATGAAGCAAAACCCTGATTTTTTTTTAATGTATTTTCACTTGCGATATAATGTCATAAAATCTTTAGGACTGTTGTAAATGGAAATAACTAAATTTTTAATTTAAATATTGATATAAACTTTTCCACTTACTCACCAGGAGTTCAAGATCCGTGGCTGTCCTACTAGCAGAACTACCTTTCCTCAAAAGAAAAGCTTCAGAAATTATAATAAAGGAAACAAAGGGCATGTTCTGAATAAGGTAAGTGGAATGAATGAATCTCTCAAACTTTGGTGATCAGAAACCATTTTATTATATTTAAGATGTATACTATAATACATGTCAGAATAGAACATAAATTCCTTTGACATAAAATTATACTGTTTAATGAAAACAAGTTACAGATGGATGGAAATTTCTACTGAATGCTGTCAGACACTTGCCATTCTGCGAATAGTTGGCAACAATAAATATGGACAAAAAGTGAAGATCTTCCTACTCAATTTTACACATCATTTGCAGTATTTGTACTGATTTCCTTTCAAAAATGGACGTTTTCTGATGTCAATTGCAGTAGTTTGGAGGAAAAGTTAGTCCATAAGTTGTTGGAGCTCTTCAAAGTGAACATTTTACAAAGCAGCTAAATACATTTAATTACTTCTAAACCAGACATTTCAAATATTTAAATATTTAAATGTTGGAATAATTGCCATTTTAAACTGGTTTTTTTTTTATTATTTCTTAAGGCCAAAATGTTAAGAAAAAAAATGAAAGTGTTCTGGGAAAGTCTATTTTAATCTAGATACATAGTGATCACATTTATTATGTGCTTGCGTATGTTAGTTTTCATGGAACTGCTTCAAGCTTTTATGAAATGTTGATGTTTGTAGTTCAAGTTAGTATTTTATTTCTTTAAAGTTTCCAATAATGCCAACTTTATATACATGTCAGTGCATACTTCATGAAATTGTTGAGCAGTCTTGCCAGTCTGAACTTGAGATAAATCCTCTGCCATGTCTATCTGTGTAGAGACATGTGGGTCAATAATTAATGAAAACAAAATAAAACTGCTACTGACAGGTGAGCTTTGAAAAGCAATCTTTGCAATAAATATAAGCTTCAGTATGTATCTCACCATCAATTCACAGAGTCTTTGTTAGCATCAAAAAAACATCTGCTGAAGCCCTAGAGATTTTATTACACTTTGGCTTTGTCAGGTTGGAAAATATATCTACATATAACACTTATTTGAAGCTTTAGAAAGCTGAGAAAACAAAATTCAATAGATTTTTTTAAGCTTATTTTCTGTTTGTTGATGAGATTTTCATTTCTGTAGTACACATTTGGGGATTGGGGGAAGAAAGTTAGAGGTTTTTTACAGTTACTCATTTCTTCACAATGTTCTTTTTTTTCTTTTCCCCAAATGATAGTGCAACTACAATTTAGGCTTCTCAAAAATGTTATAAAAAATAAATGATCATTTAATTACTTCATCGTTTAATGACCAGAGTATGTTATATATCTCAATGTAGAATTGACCACAAACCACTTCGTAAGTTTTGAGAGCAGAACTGTCTTTAGGTCCTCTCTCTGCCTAGATCATCCATCTAGTAACCTGCTACAGACATAGGTCTACTATGGAGGTGTCTTATATCTTATTCTCTGTAACATTCAGTTACTTTACCACTCAGCATTTTCTTAGATTTTCCTCCATTCCTATTTTTTCTCTTCTTTCTTCTGCATGATTTTGCAAGTGAATAAGTTGGAAAGCAGAGAAATTTATTCTGAGTTTGTTTTTAAAATAATAAAAAAACCATGAAAACTGGTTCATATGAATGTTTGCAAAATACTGAATGAATTATTGACAGATTTTAACTCATACAATATATTTACATATCATGTTTACTGCATAAGGCTCTTGGGTAGAAAATACGTATGACGCCCGTCTGATTTTGTTCATCAATCTGTGTTCATAATGCCTGTCAATATCAAGATTGTTGGTTGATTTATATTCCTAAGAAAGGAGCAGTGGAACTGAATCATCATTTTGTCATCCGTAGCAATTTCTGTGCTGAAATTTAAAGCAGCTTATTCAGTTTCATTGAAATAGAATTCTTAATGTGCAGTTCAACAGAGGACCAGAAACAGAAATTTCAAAGCATGTTCATTTCTGTGACTTTACAAAAATCTACCAAGAACTGGGAAAGCATTAGCCGAGCACTCAAATTTTGACTGCATTCTAATTTATGCCAATAGAAGGTCTGCATTAGCATCAGTGAGCTACTGCTAAGTGCTAAGGTCAGTTGTGCATTTCATACTTCAGCTGCAGAGGAAGAATTTTATTGCTTTTCATAGTCATGGTGCAGTGAAAAAGGTGCTTTATGATGCCACAGACAATTAATTGAGGTACATTACCTAAAAACTAAAAAGGTCACATGTGGAACATAATTGACACCTCATAACCCCTATTAATGATTATAGAAATGCAAATTAGTACTTTTCATTTTCCTACAAGTAGCATAACTCTTCTCCAGCTCTGAATTATGTTTCCATTTGCTTACAATCTTTACTCTTTAAAATGTTTAATTTACCTTTTTTTTTTTTAAAGTAACCTTAATCTACATTAAAAATTATACGTGTTATAAATTATACTATTCATAAAAAGTAAATTAAACCTCAGTTATATTTCTGTGTAATTGGCATAGAGTAAGAAAAAGAACTGATACAAATCTACCAATAACACACATAATGCTCCAGTAACCTTCCTTTAAGGCTACTTAATACCTTTTTGGTATTGTGGTAATATCTTTTCTGTACCATGGGATTTCAAAACAATATTAGCCCTTCCTTGTGAAGACAAGCTTGAAAACCTAACAGTAGGGGAGAATAATTTATAGTTTATTTAAAGCTGTTGTGATTTATTTTTTTTTATTGTTGTTGTGTACAAAAGGAGCGATCCTTTCGGAATCCACTACTAAACTTGCTCCAATCTTTCTGTCCAGTTACGTATGGCCACTTACAATGTCAGTACATCAGAGGTCAGATCCTACTGATCTTATTAAAACTAATGTTACAGCTTATTGATACTTTCTGCTGTTTGTATTAAAACTTGTAGCATAACATCATGATATGACATCACTGAACTTCCTTTTCTTGTAGGCTCTAATGTTTCAAATGCTGAACAAGACCAAAGAAACATTCAGTGGATTTTGAAAATTCTTTAAAATAGGATCAATTTGTTTTTAATCTCTTGACGTAGTTCCTTCTGAAACTCAGATCCTTCACTGCTTTCCAAAAGTAAGGACTCTGAAAGAGTAAGATTAGAGAACTTTGCTTTTAGCTTTGAAACAGGAGCTATAGCTACTTGCCAGCTGTATGGAATTTCTAGGTAAATATGTTGGTCATTAAAATTGTGAACTTCTCATATGCTTTCGAAGTATTGCAGAGAAAGCAAGTTTTGTACAAAAAACCCACCCACAAACCAACCCAAAAAAACCAAAAAAATCCCACCCCAAATCAAACAAAAAAATCCCCCAAAACCCACTTTTCCGTCCAATGCAAGAGTTGTTCTGAAAACACAATAATGCAATAATGGAACACTTCAGGTCATAGACTCTCAAATAGACATAACTTTGAAACTAGACCAGGTTGCTCAGGGACATGGCCACACAACACGGAAGTTTTTTCATATGTATTATGGAAAATAGAATCAAGCACTGGAAACAGTTTACCCAGGCTGGCTGTGTCATCTCCATCCTTACAGATATTCAAAACCCAGCTGGCCAAAGCAACCTGCTCTACTTGACCCCACTTTGAGCGGGGTAGTAAACTCCAAAGGTCTCTTCCAACCTCAGCAGTTCTGTGACTCCCCCCTTCTCTCTAACCCCAGATACATACATAAGACACCTTTCTTTGTTTGTTTCTTGGATTATACAAACCTGTATTTGCTACTAATTAGTGCTAGCTGACAAATTAACGTTTCAGTATGCCTTGGGCCAGCTGTGTCTGTCTTTCATAGAGAAAACAGGCTTGGTTCCTTTCTCCTGCATTCCCACTGAAGGTTGCTGGTCTCACGCATGGTATGTAGAGTTTGTTCTGCAAAGAGGCTCATTGCACCAGGGCTTCAGCAGTTGTGAGCTGATATAGCTACAACCAGCCTGAATAACCAGCACTGCTGAGAAACTGCTTCATTGTTACTCTAAAGATAATCTTTAGCACTATCTCACCTTTTCAAATTTTTTTAGAATGAAACCGTTGATTTATTTGCTTTTCCCAGATGATTGGTATGTTGATTTATAGTCATTTGATGGAATACTTTTTTCTAGGGATGTTTAAAACACAGGATTGTGTTAGAAACAGTTTATTGTTTTGAGCTTTAAAAATTGCATGCATTTTTAACAGTTTAAAGGGGGTGGCCATCTTATAATAGAGTTTTTAGCTTTCTTTAGTAGCTCTCTATCTTATGATGCAGTCTGTTGAAGATGAATGGTGCAGAACCCTTATCTTGATTGTTGGAAAATAGTGCAGAACAACAGCCACCATGGCTTATGTCCCACTTGATTCACTGTGTTGGTTTCCCCCCCCCTCCCCCTTATTTAGAAGTTACAGAAATATTTCCTTTTGTCCTTTTCTTCTGTTTGGGACCATAAAGCCTGTATACTTTTACTGCACAATGTAAGAGCATAGTGGTGGTTAAGACAACTAAAGAATTTCCTCAAAGAAAAAACCACCAGAGAATTTTGCAGTCCTGAAGTTCCTAGTGTCTTGTGGCACTATCATTATCCTTTTTCTCTTCTCAAAACAAACTACTGAAGTCTATTGGACATTACAGCTTAAGGAATAAAAATACATAAATAGCATTCTTAGAATGATAGCCTGGTATAATAATTATAATAATATTCCTATTAACAAGTAACTAAAAAGTAATTTCATTTATTAAATATGAAAAAGATTTCATGGAAATTTTAATTTAGTCAGTTATATCATCATTATCAAGTTACTGGAAGTCAGTCACAAAAAATTAATATGCAGTAGAAAGAAGCACTTTTCTTAACATGGATTGGTATTTCAGTACCCTAATTAGGAAATCAATATTCTCTTTCTAACCAAATCCCTTTCCTTGTTAACATTTTGAGTCAATGGTCACTTCTTCCCTCACCCAAAGAAACAGAAGTCCACTTAAAAATTACCATAAACAGACAGTAGTTCCCTTTTGTAAGAGCTGTACGCATCTATTTTTTACTAGTAATATAATTTCCTACTGTTAAATCTGTTACTACTGAGACACATAACAAGCTTTTAAACTTTATAAAAGACAAAAGTAATGGATATGCAGGCAGGGATACGTGTATCTTTGTTTCTTTCATTTAAAATGCTGCTTCAGACTAACTTTGAATTTTCTGTATAATCCAAACCTCAGTTTCTTGTGTTCAAATGCAGGTTTTTCCTCTTTCTTCCTCTATGCTATTGGTCAGTCTGCTGTTTGTGGTTTGGGTTTTTTTCAAGTCAAAATTAAATTACTGATATTGTAATCCAATACCTTATTTTAAAATTGATTTCCTTTGTAAAAATAGGTTGGAGTGCCATTACACATATACTGGCTAGACTGTATGACTTTCTGAGATATCACCTGTGGGAGACTAAAAATAAAATTGTACTGAATTACAAGACTATTGTGCATGCCACTAGGCAGAGATGAAATGCCAGGAGTTTCAAGTTGTAGGGAGATTTAAAGATACAGTGTTTAATGCAATTCAACAATTTCCTAAGATTGAAATGGAAGCAAATCCTAAAGTCATTCATTCAGCAGGGTTAGAGCATATAATGAATGTTTTCTTGCTTTTTTTGAATGGCTTAAGTCATAGAGTTCATCATTTCAGGTTGAATGATCGATTATTCTAGTATTGTTTAATAAAAGAACAGAAATCAAAAGGCATATGATATTTTTGTGTTTGTTAATCTTTTCCAAATAATTTGCTTTCTTGTTTGTTCTTCTTTGATCTTTCTTAGTTCTCCACAGTGAGAGACTGAGTTTCACTTCTCTTCCTTTTGCACTCAAAGTCTCAGAGACCTATAATCTTAATTTAGGAGTTTAAAGTTTTTTAAAACAGGTTTTATTCTCCCTACTGTTTTTTGGCTGTTGATATTTGTTACAAGAGCTGAAGACTGACTGTGAGAAGTAATAAACTTCTTCTAAAGTCTTGTAATGTCCGTTCACTTCCTATCAAAACTACAAGAGGGGGGGAAATTCCTGAAATAAAAAAAAAAAATAATTCTTAATCAGAATACAAGGACACTGACTTTAAAAAAATCAAGGAGTTGAGCTATGGTATCTAATTATCACTTTTTCAAGATTTGAAAATATATTTCTATTTCTTTTCCCTATCTGTATGGAAACTATGACCCTAAATGTTTCGCTCAAAAGAGTGTTTAAACTTCAATAGAGAAGGAGGAAATTACAGTAGAGAAATGCAGGAGTAGTAAATAGAACAAAGAAAAACATTCATGGTAGAGTGTAAAATGTGCCATGTAGTCACAGATATATTTACTGTAATATGCATAGGTATCTCTATATACACTATACAGGTAATTTATCACCTGGAGGGCATTTGTTTCAGTTCATTAATTTTGCTTTACTGGTTCCTCCTTTTTTATTCCATTCAGCAGCATCACACATACACATCAATATTGTCAACAATATCATCACTGGTATAGGCTCTAAAAAAAATAGTAGGTCTTTAGGTGTTTTTGTTGACTTAGTTTCTCACATTTGGCAAGAGAGCCTGGCTAGGGGCAGAAAAGTTCATTGTGTTAACATACACTCTATTTCCATGGAGTAAACTCTAGCAAGTGCCAGGAAATATATGCCATTTGGGAACATACTTGGTACATCACCATTTTAAAGAAAGATGCTGTTCTTTAGTGTTTGGTTTCATTTCAGTTAGAAAGTTCCATGTTGGTTGAACTCTGCTTGTTTCAGTTTATGGTTCAAAAGCACCAATATGACACTAGTAAGTATCTAGTATTCCTAGTAAGTATTCCTAAATTAATGTTAAATTTTAGTAAGATACTAAAATTGAGTATTTTCATTGTGTAATAACAGCAATTCCAGCTCTTAAACAAAACAATTAGCCTGCATTCCACAGAAGGGCAGTATAAAGTCCCCATGACCTCATTTCAAAACAACTGAAACCAAGCAACCCTCTGCTATTCTTATCAGGTAATCTATACAAAAATGGGTAGATAACTTTTTACAGAAGTAAAGATGACACATGCATTCTACCTGTATCTCACACCTGTAAACACGAGCCACCTCTCTACTTAGATATGGGAGCAGAGTTTTGGTCTGTAATCAGTTCCAGTTGTAGTTACAAGTTTATCTTCTTAGTGGGTTAGATTTTGAAAACCTAAGAAATAAAATTCAATAAATACGTAAATAAATTCCTTATTTTACTGCTGCAATGTCTAGTGATGTGAATGGCAGCAGACTGCAAAAAAATAAAAATGTCACCACATTAGAAAACATGTCTGCTAAGTACTTTATTTTAAAAGTAAGTTCTTGTTTTATGAAGTGCATCTGTACTATTCATAGGTCATGAAACTTAGAAAATAAAATCTGTTTACTAAAAGGGCAAGGTACAGTATGATGCCTATAATAGAGATATATTTCTCCGTGAACTGTAGAGTTTGATTTTTTTTTTTTTAATTAACAGCAGTTTTTAAAGGAAGAGCCAAGAAACTTTTAACAGTGGAAAAAAAGAAACTTTCAGTACAGTGCACAGAATGTATGTTTTCATTTGCAAATCACTTTTAGATTGTTGCAATGATCTTTTAAGTCCTGATTCTAGCAGTCCATAAGGTATAAAAAAATCCTTTTTTTCTGTTGCTTTTGAGAAGTTATTTTCTTTTTTCCCTTTGGAGACATTACATCTATCACATTGTACTATTGCTCATTCATTGTGCTCAAGTGCAGGATTTGATGTAGCTGATGTTGCATCTCCAGAATGTGCACCTGGGAAATAATAGGGAAAGACTTTTAATGCAGTATTTTATTACAAACTGGTTGGGGGAGGGTTGTTGGTGGTGTTTTGTTGATTATTTTTTTAGTTCTGATGTAGTCAAGAGTTTCCACTGGAAGCCTACAACTCTAGCATCGGAAAAAAAAAAAAAAGAAGTTACTTGCATACTCAAATCAATATATTATTACTTGTAATTACCAATCAATAACCAAGCACAATTCTATTAACTCCTGTGTTTATATTTTGATAATAAAATGTGTAACCGTAGTACGTTTAGAAACAAATAGAGAATAGTTTGATTCCTAGTTAACTTTTTATATTTCTTTAAAACATTCTCTATTGGTCAAGGCTGGATGTAAGACACTGTGGGGCTCATAACAAATAATTCTCTTGTATGTCTGTTTCCTATAATGTTGTTTTGCCAACCTTTTTGAGATTACATGAACGTGTGCTATGTGAAAAAAAAAATGGGATGCCTCAGTAGTTACTGTGAGGAAAAATAAGTGATCAGACTTATAGGAAGATTATTTTTTTTAATAATAATAATAATATATTTAAAAAATTATATAAATAAATTATGGGACTATTAAACCTTTCAAGATAGTGACAATTATTGAATTGGCTACCAAACAATATTCCTGAAATAACTGCAGCAGAAGTTTACTTTCATCTCTAGCTGTAGTATGTTTATGACAAGATGCCAACAAACATAGTGGGACTTGCATTATATCTATCTCTTGAGGGCTGAACAAACTTGACAGTCCTGAGAGAATTACAAGGGCTTCATGATGACAACTTAGAGTAGGGGGAAGGGGGGGGAGGAGGGATTGACTGTGAACAAAAGAGAACAAATATGAGGAGCTAGCAGAAAAATAAAGTATATGTAAAGTGAAATTCACAGAGGCTAAGGTTTAAAATTCAAGAAAATTCTATCACACTTTGGGTTTTGTTGCTTTTAATGAAGAATCAGTTAAGGCCTTAAAATCTTCCATTGTTATTTGACATAATCATAGAATCATCTGGGCCAGAAGCGACCTTCAAAAGTCATCTAGTCTGACACCCCTGCAGTCCTAGGGACACCCCCAACTAGACCAGGTTGCCCAGGGCCTCGTCGAGCCTCACCTTGAATGTCTCCAGGGAAGGGGCCTCAACCACCTCCCTGGGCAACCTATTCCAGTG
>BJBW01007081.1:305-24398 GCA_004320125.1 Scolopax mira | reverse complement strand
ACAAATTTTATCTCTAAGACACTTCAGTATAGAGTAAAAGAGGTTCCAAACATCCGATTGCTTTCTGATCTGGCCAAATTAGTTAGTTGGCAGGAACAAAATAGGAAAAATCTGTAATGAATACTCTTGAATATTTTTATATCTTCATAGCTTCTGCTTTATTTCATGGTTCTTTTACTTCAGTGTAGTAAATCATTAAATGAAATTTTATATTGTATTTTATTGTATTTAAAAGATGTAATGGAGTTTGAGAGGTTCCTCAGAGTATCTATTCCCTCTAATTTTCTTCTTGGGTTTGTTGGTGGAGGTTTTTTTTCCACTCTTTAGTATCTGTTTTGGCTCCTGACCTATTCTTTCCAATCTTTCTCATTTTTATAGAATATTGTTAATGAAGTGTGTACAATGTTGCTTGCGAAAAACATGCCACAGTGATTTTTCTTTATTTTTAAAGTGTGTTTGATTCCATCTAGCAGCTGCATGCCCCTTTTTTTTCACAAAAGAATGTGATTACTAAGTGTGATTAAAATTATTTTTTTCTTTATATGGCAAAATGTTTTTCCCAACTGTGAATCTGACAAGCACATGTTTTTCCAAGTATCAGTGTAATATTTCAAGATGTGAAGACATAATCATCACACGACTTTTTATTTACTATTGTTCAACGCAAATAGTGTAGAGTGAAAGAAACTGATGAGGTCTTTGATAATCAATTCCTATCAGAAATGTCTTGGGCAGAACATGGGCTTTCAATTACCATCAGTTGTTCAGTAGCTGTAAGCATAGGCTGGTTTTTTCATCTGGAAGTGCTGATTTTATCTTTATTTTCAGAAAGATTAACTTACGTTCAAATGTTTGAAATTAAACCTGTTCCTACTTGGACTGCTTTCTTGACTATGGCATTATTTCATCTTGCCTGACTTTACATGTAGCACAGTCACATAACTATTGAGCTAAATCTTTAGAAGTAATAAAACTCAAAGGAAAGGCAGGCCACTGGCCAGTAGATGTTTGGGGAATTTGAGGGCAGGGTATTTGTTTCTAAGGAGTGTCTGTGAATAGAAAACCAGGTAACAGGTAGAATAACCTAGCCATTCGCTTGGGAAATGATGCTTCCAAATTTGGGAAGAAAGCTCCTGGTCGAGGTGATGAGAGGGAGGAAGGAAGAAGGAGGGAGGGAAAGACAGTGACAGAGATCGTTAACATAAACAGTTACATAGAAACATTAGCTCTAGTTTTCAAAAGGGACCGGTTGGAGACTGAGCAGTTTGGGAGGCTGATGCATGGAATCCATTTTTTGGATTCCAAAAAGATTTTTGGATCTCTTTCCATCTCTACTGCTTGTAGCCCAGAAATAAAGATGCGCGGTTTCTTTTGCCCCATAGTTGTAATTACTGAGGCATTGTCTTGGGATGTGGTGGTAGTGTCCTGAAAAAGCAAAGGCAAACTTTGCCATATACCACTGGTGGTTCATAATGGAAGATCAACACTTTTATGGTGTTTGAGCTCAGAGATTTTGGAGGAAGTTAAGTCTTATCTTGGGTTGACAGGGCAAGTCAGTCTGCAGTTACCCTTTTGATTAAAGTAAGCCAGAGTAAAGAGTAGTTTTCAAGTGGTGTTATACTTCACTTTCCCCAACAGAATATTTTTAATATTATTTTTGTTTAGAACTGTCTTATAAACTATATAAACTTGTAAACTGATCTCTGTTTTCTGAAAGAAATAATTCATAAGCTATATAATTTTAATGTACTTTAAAAACTCTTTCTGAATTCCAGAAGTAGTATCTTTGAATTGTGCATTACTTCTAGGTGATAGACAGAAATAATTTGTATATATAAAAGCAAGTTGCAGCTCAGTAGCTTTCCAGAGTGGTAAGATGAGATAAGACCGTTGTAGAATCCTGGAAAAGTTGCGTTATTATTGCAGTATCTGGGAGCAGTCTCTCTGATCACTGCTACAGAGGAGGGATGATGCTCTGCTTTATTCTCGATAAAAAGAAATATTACGATTATGCAAAATACAGAAATATATCTAACGTGGAAAATGGGAAAACAGAAGAAAAAATATTTTAGATTATGATTATACTCTTAATGTCATTAGACTTGGTTAGAAAACATGTCCCTTTTCTAAAGGACAGAGATGTGTACATTAAACCCTGTCAGGATTTACATCTTTAATGTATCTGGGTTAAATCAGGGAAGGTGGTGTGGGCTAATAAGTGATTGGAAGATGCAGGCTTGTCTTGGTCAGTCTGTCCATATGTCATTGGCTTTTCATGTTGAGTTTTTGTAACTAAAGGTATAGTTTTCATAATTTGTGCTCAGGAAAAGAAAAAACAAGCAACTTTTTCAGTGTGCCAAAACCATAGGGCAGGCACAGTGCCAGCAATACCAACTATTGCATTGGAAATAATTACAAAAGGTGCTTTTCTATAGCTTTGTAACCTTGCTTCCAAAATTGCTCTTAGGGGTCAGCAGTGTTGTTTGTGTGTGTGGTGAAAGTGTAGAAATGGAAGGTGGTTTCACTAAAAAATGTAGTATGCTCTTGAGATTATGAAGCAGGGAGGAGTTTGTTTATGTTTAAAGAATAAATATTGCCACAACGTAGCTTCATATGGTCTTAGTAGGAGCCACAATTCTTTAAAAATTGTCACACATCACCATCTTCTGATCAAACCTTGTATTGCAAACTGCCAAGCCTAAAATGAATTAATGAGCTGCAGTGGCCCCACTGTACACTTGAGCAACACGATAAAACCTTAGGATTCAATACCTGACTTTTCAAGCACTAAATTATTAGCAAAATTTTATCCTATTTGCTGAGAAAGACAACTTGGATTATTAAGAAGTGGGTCTGTGTTTAACGGGTTCGTGTCCTCCCTGACTGAAAAAAATCACTGACAAATATCAAGTAATTCTAAGGAAATTCACAATAAGAAATGCTTATGTAGAAAACAAAGTCTGTGTGACCCCGCTGATAAAAAATCCTCATGTTGCTGCACAGATTGAAGAAATGCTGACAAAGTTCCTAGAAGTTTTGAGTGTAGGCTATTCAGTCCTTGGTTTCTACAGTTCTAGGACATCTAGCACTGATCAGTTGAGATTTTGGTTTAATGAAATTGTTGTATGCAAGAAATTAAAAATTATAATCTACTTTTCCCGATGTTATTTTGGCTATTGGGCTATATGTTTGTCAATACATTACAGGGATATTGCAATACTTTTTAATAATATAGTTTGCAATAGACTAGATAGATGCTTAAAATGATTTAAAGGTTGAAAATGATGTGGCCAAAGGGTAGCAATTTTACAAATGCACACAGATAGAAGAGCTTATAGAAAAAAAAAAAAAAAACTAGAAAATGCATACAAGGAAATTACTTCAGGTGGCTTCATGTACATAAAAATTGATAACATACCTGTGAAATTGTAAAGTTCAGAAAAAAATGCTTATTTACAGAAGAAAAGATAAAACCTAGTTAGAGATGAAAGCCTTACAAGTGTCTTATTTTGGTAATATTTGTATATATCAATTGTATAATTGTTCTGAAGGATGCTTCACTTTCAAATAAAGGAGAACAGAGGAATTTTCCATTTTAGATGAGTGCAGTTAAAGTTAGATAGCGCTCTGTTGATTGTAGTGACTTTTACTAGTTGTTGTAATTTTCTGGAATTTACTCAATTTCTGTTGTGACATTTATTCAGGGAAAGGTACAGTCTCGTTTTACCAAGTTATCTGTGGAACAAAAGTTAAAGCAATAATCTGCTAACAGACCATCAATCTGCCATCTGACAATTCAAAGGCACTCTGATTTATTTTTCATCTATGCACCAAAGTTATTTGTTTGATGTTTGTTGGGGTTTTTTTCCTTTTCTTTTCTATGTATTTTTCTGTCTACATCTAATGCAGAAAAGAATGTGAGAGGTTCATTCTCCAATAGATCAGGAAATGCCACCTAAATTACAGACACAAGAAGGGATAAGAAAGAGCAAATATAAGATGCAGAAATGCTGCTTTGTAAAGCTAAAATCCTTACAGTCACCTAGATGATAATTTGGTTTTGTATACTGCCTCACACAGTCTTGCCCCAAATTATCCTAGTCTTCATATCCACTCCCCCTTTCTCAATACTTCTTGTAACTTTCAAAATGCAGAAATAATTTGGGCTAAACTCTATTTTCTTAACAATTCTTGCAAGTCAAGACTTTTTTGGACATTGAGTTTGATTAAAACAGATTTATTGTCTCACCAAAGAAGACAAGTAAACTGAAACTGTTTTGTATTAAACTTCCTGCTGGAGTAACGGGCAAACATGCTTTCAGATATATTTTTTCTATTATTAAGTATAAAATATTAATCTATGCTTGCAATATCGTATTTAAAAGATCATTCCTGGACAGTCTTTCCCAAATGAGTTGTCCAAGCAATAAGTGGTGGATATCTTTGCTTCTTATTCATATATGGTTGGATTGTGAAAAACTTGATAATGTGAAGTCAATGCCATCCTCTTCTGTACATTCCATAAACATGATTATTTATGTAAAAGAGAACAGAGTTTGTAATTCTTTTTGCATGTGTAGAATTATGATGGAGAAGAAAAAAAAAAAAGTCCTCAGAGGAAGAAAAGGGGTGTACCCTGTAATGACTTTATCTGAAAATCACTTATTGGAACTTTACTGAAAAGAGAGCAGCACGAGGTCAGGGCGAAGAGAGAATGGCTCCCTCCCGTTCTGAGCAAGTAGCCAGCTGTTCATGCAGCTGTCAGGGGACCTAATAAGCAGAGATGCTACATAATTATCGCACCTACTGATATTTGAAGAAACAGAGGAAATGTGAAGGGGTAACACCTCATCATAGAACATCTCTAACATTTCCTCTCACCTAATAATGTCTAAACATCTCCAAATTCCCTCCAGTTTGCTTTTCTTCTATCTTCCTGCACACAGGAAATGTGTGTAGTTTCCTTTCACAAATTGTTAGTTTCCTTTCACATGATTTTTCACTGCTGTGCGAATAATATGGAAGAAAAAAAAACTAAATCAAACTTCGGTACTAAAAGGACTGAAGAATTGTTTTCTCTAGAAAACTCAGTTGTGGCATTTTATTTCTTAAATTCAAGTATCTTCTCAAATATTATTTTTATGTTTTCTAGTGCCTAACATTTTATTCTCATAAAAATTCTTTCATCATTTCATCCTAAAATAGATTATTTTGAAATTAATTTTAGGATGTGAGTATATAATATTCATCTTATTCTTTAAAAGTTTAAATGAACTGCCATATCAACAGCTGCAAACAGGGATTTCCAGGCTCTGCACAACCTGCTTCCCAGCTGTACAGTTGCACATAAAATTATTTGGTGTAATGAAATATACTTGAGTACTTCTGCTTTCCATGGCACCTTAACAGCAGATCTTTCAGTACCTCCTCTTCAAACACAGGTTGAAGCTTGATTTTTCACTCAAGACAAGGGACATGAAGAATTAGTTCTCCAAATGTAGTTTTTAAATCCATTATTTCCCGGGCTAACTGCTTTAATTTATAAGGTTTAATTCAGATCGTTCTCTGACTTTTCTCTGCTTCATACCCTTCCCATCTTTTCCTTCCCCTGATCCCCCTAAAGACATGGCCTTTAATTTTAGAAAGACTATTAGTTATCACATCCTTGCCATAGAAATTAGTAAACCATCTCATTACCTGACAGAGGTAGTCATATAGTCGAGCTCAGTGCAGGGTTCATGGTAGGAAGAGCTACTGAATTTATCACCTGATAAATGTAGCTGCATGCTGCAAACTAAGAGTGCTACAATTTTTCTTTGTTATGTTATTTTTTAAATAAGCAAACCTCGTGACACAATTTCTTTAGAGAACAGTAAAGAAATGCAGAAAGTATAATTTTCTTCTAATATGTCTTTTTGAGACTTTATTAAACTATGGAAATGGTAGTTTATTTAAAGGTATGTTTAAGGGGTTGCTTCCATTTAGGTGTTTTTCCCAATTTTTCTCGTGGTTTTTTAACTGATAAAGCATTTAATAAAATTAGCAAGCTGAAGGAGGGTACAAAGCCAGGGGAATCCTATGTTATCTCTGCAGTTGTAACATTTGCAAGCCATGCAGCTTTCCCAGGCATTTCTGTGCATTTCTGTTAAGGTACACCCACAGTTTCCATTCTTCAAAACTGACCTCTATTTTCTTTTCCTATTGTAGGCTTGGTTAGGATTTTAGATATGGCTTTTTATTTAGTAAACCACTCTATGAGCAGGACCCATGCCTGATTTCTCTCGCTTAAGCCAGTGCCTTCTTTAACCCCAAGCAAAATTCAAATTCCCTGCGAAGGTTCCATGAGAGACCTGTTGGTACTGGCAGTTTATCAGTGTCTATTCGGATGTGCCACTTGCACATATCTTTATATTAGTTGCATATTGTGTAATTTGTATTTTAGAGTTTTTTAAATGGGCATTCAATATCAATGCTTTGCAAGCAAGAGTAGAATAAATGAGGTTATATTGGTTACTGGAAACAGCAATGTGCCATTACAGGGAAACACAAGAAAAGCATGATTTAGAGCCTGAGTGGTAAGAAATAGGGACCCTCTCCCTGTGATCCACACGTTATTTATGTGAAATCATGTGGATAGCTGTTGCATGACCAAAGCAGGGATGAAAATGAATCGTGGAAAAGGTGTTCATATTTTCATTATTAATATTTTAAAGCTAATATTTGCTGCAACAAGATGTCCTAGATGTATAGTCAGACTGAGTTCCCTATAGGATGGGGGAGAGAGAGATGAAATTAACATTAACCTCACATTCACAAATGTCTTACTATGCAGAATGATTGTCAAGCTTGATGGTTAACCCCCTTCCATTTGCTTCAGATTATTCATTTGTTGGGAAATAAAAATACCTTCCTTCTCTGACATGAATTCTCTAACCTGTAACCCACTAACTCTTTTAGGGTTTGTTCCCCATTTGCTTGGCTATCCGTGGTGTTTTGGGCTGATAGGGGTTTTTTATGGGGTTATTTTTTCCCCCATAAATAGGTACAAAATGAAAATAGTTATGAAATAAAGTTTGTTTCCTGTCCCACCAAGCTAGCAAGAGATTGGTGTGTTGATCTAGAAATGCAGAACTAAATGAAGGAAGTTCTAAGCTGATGCACTGAGAAGTGCCTCTTGTAGGAAACTTTATGTAATGGCCCTAAAAGAAAAAAATCTTAAAATGTCCTGTACTTTCAGCCCTCTGCTGACATTCTACCCAGGTGCCATTGGGTGGGGTGTGGGAGACCCTTTTATAGAAAGGGCATCCTGACATGACAGTATTGGTAAGTATTTTGGACACAAAGAAACAAAAAAGATTAAATTTATCTAAAAAGTGCTAAAAGGAAGGCAAATTTTAGATTCTGTGGACCAGATGCAGAAAGGACACTAAGGATTTTTTGTTCTTTAAGAGTACAAAAATGAGATTGATAATTCTGTGTTTTCTGTTCTTGAAAAGATGTGAAATAAACCCCACAAAGTTGTTAAAATATAGTCTAAATTTTCTTAGCAGAGCAAGTAAACTTTATTTCATTGTAGCATGCTATATATAAACATAATTGATTTTTAAAGTTAAAATGTTTTCCTCTTATAAATATGCTTATGAGATTTCATCTTTAGAAGCATTCAATAGTAATGATAGTATAAATTTTTTAAAATAGCATATTGCTGAATTCTGAAAACACAGTATTCTATCGGGAAAGTTAGTCTACCTGTTCAGAGAATTTTTATCTCTCTCTTGAATTTTCTGATACTGACAAAACAGTTACATAGCAAACACTAAAGTAGATACTGTCCAAATATTGTGCTTTACAGCATAGAGTAGCTTACATTCTTTTTCTAAAATAGACTTCCAGCATTTGAAATTATAAAAGAATATGGAATTAATGCAAAACAAATCCAAACCTTCATTAGAAATTGGCACACAAAAATAATCGTGCAAGTGGAATATCATGTGCTATTTTCAGATGATTCTTTTCCTGTTTATCCTTGATTCTAAGCATTCCCTTAATTTCAAATAAAACATAAACATGCTTATATTAATGGTATGTAACACTACACAGTGGATGTGGGTTTTTTTTCTTACTATATTTCCACTGTACATGAGAGAAAGCTGGTAATCTTCAGCTGAGGTCAAAGATTGTCATATCAATATGATATAAAAATTTTATTTTGTAAGTTATATGCAAGGAATGTAATTATATGATTGTTTTAAATTTTAATGCATGGTGATTATCCCAAGAATAGTCAAATTAGTTTAACACGTACTGACAGATGGCTAGTGGGCAAAGACAAATCCATGAATAACCTGACACACTGATCAGCATTAAAATATCATATAACTATGCACTGTGAAAATGATTGCAAATTATATTAGCATTGTGTGTTGACAAAGAGATTTCTTTCTGTTGGCACGTACTTAATAACACCAAAATACCTTATCCCTACTATTTCTTAACTTGCACTATTCAATTGAATATACTGCTAAAAATGGATATTCTGTCACAGTACTAGCAATGCTGGAGGTTGAATAGCAACCAGATTCTATGCTTCTCTGATTTGATTTTAAAGTTAATTTAGTATTTTCTTCTGTGCAGTTATCTCTTGAAAGTGTTTCTCTCCTACTCATTTTCATTTACTTAAAATATAAGGGCTCTTTTTATAAACATTAACATTACTGCCAACATAAAAAAGAATAAAAGTTTATGAAATCTCATACACCCATTTATCACTTTACTATAGCATTTTATAAATAACAGATGCACTTTGTAACAAACCTGTATCATTTAAACATATTATAGAACTTTTATGTATTAGGCATAATAAAATAATTCACTTATGCAAAATTCTCTGATTGTTGTAATTCAGGAAGACACTTCTGTGCTGTAGTATCATAATGGCTCAGAGATAAGTGTTCTCTATAATTGAGGGTGCTAAGATGTGTGTAGTCTGTACTGCTTTCTGGAAATGTTTATCTTCCCGATGCAGTCTTCATGAAATTCCACACAGTTTAGTTTCACAATATTTATAGTCCTCAGGGCAACTTCACAACCACAACACATGCTCCAGCCCTTCCAATATTCACAGGAACTTCCTAAAAAAGGGGGGAAAAAAAGAAAAAAGGAGAAAACGCTTTTTTGGTAGATTCCAAGGGATAGGACTAGATGAAACTACTTGCCAATTAAAAGGAAAACAAGCTGCTTATTCAAACTAATGTACTGTGGGGGAAAAAAAATCACATTTAACTAGGGCTCTGAAAACACAGTTTTGGCTTTTTGGGAAAAAAAGCTTTAGCAGCTGTTGAGAGTTACATGAGTGTAGGCTGGTGGTGTTGCTTTTAACTTTTAAAAAGATCTTCATATCCCATGTCCAAAAAGCTGCAAAAGGCCATTAACAGTTATAAACATTTCACGTTGTTCTCAATGATGATGGTTATAAATATGAAAACTTGAAAGTGCCTCCAGTAGAGGGCATTGCTGGCAAAGGCATCCCCGCGCTGACAATGGCAAATTCAAGCACTCCAAACACAAAATGTTTTGTGCAGCCTGGTTCCCTTGCCCATGCGCTGCTTCAGCCCTTTAGTCTGAAAAATGTTATGCTGTTATTTCACAGGAGAGGCAACCAATATTTTATACAAGACCAACTACGTATTAATGCATCCTAATATATCATTTTTTCACAAAACCCATGATGATTTTGCAACATAATAATTTGATTTGTTCATTATTCAGATAGAAGTCTTCCTATCTGCAGGAAGAATTCCTATTATTTATTAGGTCATTTTTCCTGTTACCTCTGTCCACTCATTATTTTGAGCATCGTAGGACTCCACAGTATCCAGGTACGTATGGCCATCATAGCCCCCAACAGCATATAATCTATCCCCCAGGGGACAAATTCCAACAGCATCCCGAGGTACGCTCAAGGGGGCCACTGTTGTCCAAGCATCTGTTTTAGGATCATACCTAGGATGTATCATGATCAAAATTAGAAAAAGACATTGTAGAAATACATTTCAGATTTAAATTACTGATATTTGCTTATTTTCTCCTGTATTGTGGGTCAGATTACAGCATGAACTAGTATAAAGAATTACGAGTGACATGGTTAAATATCTAATTTAGCCACTAGAGGGGTCTTCAAGCACATGAAAAATGCCCCTATTTTTGCTTTTTGATTACAGACTCTCCATTTCTATCAGATTAAACAATTGATATATTTTGAACCTAAATGAGGTCTGAGGGAATGGTAGCATGGCCAATAGCGGGCTCAATGAAGTTAAAGTCAATATATTCTTTTTTCTTTCTCCATAAAGATTTTTGTTTTCTCTTTCATGTCAGAACTAATGTATTCACAAAATTTTGCTGTAAAAGAAGTTAAATATCTCATACAGTTGATAGAAGTTTGTAACACAAAAGATATGGCGGTATCTTACATCGGTGTTGATTTTATTTCTGGTACATACTCAGTCAATTTCCAATATAAGTTCAAGTGAATTCCGGGGGAGTTCCAGCTTTATACCATCTAACTGAGATGGTTAGCAGGGAGCTGAATGCTTGCTCAGTTTTCCTTTCTTCTCCCCAAATAATGCAAGACAGAGGAGTTGTCTCCACTCATTATGTTCCCTTTTCACCCAGGGCTCAAGTCTTCTCTTGTCCTCTTACATTGTGCCACATGCCACCACAGTGGCAGAGCAACATTTTTCACACAATACTTCTGTTTCTGAAAGCAAATATCCAGTATTTGTATTTTCTTAAGAACTGTGCTCATCAGTGGAGAATGTAACAATGTGATTAAATAAGGATCAGGTAAAGAATATTTTCATTTTAATAAGTACCTACTTTGAATAGTTACTTTTAATAGTTACTACTCCGCTACTTTGAGTATAGAAAGTCAAGATTTCACTTCTTACAGTTAAGTACTACAAAAAGCATTAGGCCAATGTATTTTAGTTTTCAAGTGTGAATTCAGGCTAAAGTAGTTTGTGTTGGTGCATGTTTACTTTTTTTTTTTTTTACTTATGGTTACCATATGTTTTAGCCCTATTTTCTATAGCAACATAGTTTCTTACAGAAATAAGGCTGTTTCTGTCAGTCTTCTGCACCAGAAAATACTTGTGTAGGGACTACTGCCTGTTTGAATATGTGATATTTGTTATATTTTTAACCTTTTGGTCAATATCAGCCAAATTATTGGAGGAAGAAAAAATTGAAAATTACATAGTTCCAACAATATATGACACAAGTAGCCCAAACTTGATGTTTGGCACTTGAGAAATAGAAGGGTCAAACACTGAATATGTCTTACATATTAGGTTGTCTTTACCTGGTCAGCAAAAACAGAAAGAGAAGCTGGGAGGAATTTGTTTCTGACCGTTAATTGTTATGTTATCACAAGAGCACTGGAAATCAGTTGTTCTGCTCAAAAAAATAGTTTTAAAAACATGGTATGTTTTACGAACATAACATTCCGAATTGTGAAGAGATTTCCTTTGCTTCTACATTCCTTCCTGGAACGTAAAACACATTTAAAAAAAAAATTTCTTACCTTTCTACACAGTCGGAAAGTCGAGAACAGTGGTTGGAAGCAGGTGCATCGTGACCTCCCACAGCATATAAAAACCCATTGTACGTTGCAACACCAACGCCGCCTCTTCTCTTTGACATGGAAGCACATATACTCCACTTGTTTGTGTGCGGGTCGAAACATTCCATTGATTTTAAACAGGAGCTCCCATCTCGTCCACCAACAGCATACAGTCTGGGATAATTACATACAAGAAGGCAAGCGATTTCAATCTTTAGTCTTTCATTTTAATAGGAGTTTTATTTGTCTAACTTCATTCAGATCATTTTAAAATCATCATTATGGCCATTATTTGCCATCTGACAGCTATGCTCTGGAACTTTGTTTGCACAAAGGCTTTTGCAGGCTACATGAAGGAAGATACATTCTTCATTTGCAGTGTAAATTTTTGAGCAGTCACATGAAAATTAAGTTTAGAAATAGACATCAGCTTTTTTAAATGTCAGGTACGGATGGAATTTAATTGAAAAATGCTACATACGTTTGAAACATTCCCTGTGACAAGCTTTGGAATATTTGACATCTTAATATTGCATTAAACATTTTTCTTATACTGTTAATATGTAAAAGAACTTTAAGAGTATCATTAAATATAGAAAATATATGTCACAAGTATATTAAATATTTTTTTCCCTAATGTTTGTATTTAAGTCTGCTGGACAGAAGTTACCCTACAGGTATGTTATCTTCTCTGTTCACCCTAAAGGCACTTAGCAGATAAACCAGTTCATGTTAGGACAACATGTAAGAATAAGTGGTGGAAACCCACATTAAGCAGCATGGAGGGGTGTGTGAGCGGGTGGCTTTTTGTCATTGAATTTTACAGATCCTGAATTTGTTTTGTGTTTCAAGCTAACTTGGATGCTGCTGGACTATGATAGTGTGCATAAAGGATGTAATGGCAGATGCGTTTAGATATTGATTGTCCATTTCAAATCTTGGCCATTACTTACTGCCATGAAACTGAAATTACTAATGCAGCTAATTAGAGACCTAGGGAACAAGTTGAGTTGTCCGGAGTAAGTCACCTGAAAAAGATCAGTTGAATTTTGCTTGAGAAGTATTTGTTTTCTCTAGTGATTGAAAAAAAGTTGTAAATCCTTTTGATGTACAATTTAACTTGGAAATTCTTCACCACCATTAGAAGAATGGAAAATTTCTAGTTCACACTTCTAATGTTTGTGAATGGAAGACAGACTTGAGTTCTTTTGTGCAGCTTATTGCTTGACCCGTAAAAATCTTGAGGACTTGATTTTTCTTTTCATATCATACAATTAGATACAGTCTCCTTGTTTACACAGCTTTTCACAGAGGGAGGAAATCACTGTATATATAAACAGGTTGTTTGTGTTTTTTGTTTTCCATAACATGTCTAGAAATATAGTAGTGTTTCCCATTCTCTAAGGAAAAGAACAAATACACCATTACTGATTGATGTTTCCAGTAGACCATTTATTGGTCCAAAAGTGTTGCTCCACAGAAACTTTTTTGATGGAGCTGAATAGAAATACAGTGTGGCTTAAGGAAACAGGAAAAGGAGAAGTATTCTGCTTGCTTAGACAGCAGCAGCAGTGATCCAGAGAATGATGGACATTTGATCTCGGCTTCCTCTGGTATGCCAGAAATTACATCACTAGACTAACAAACATGATTTAAGCCAGGCTGGAGACAGCTTGTATCAGGTGGGATTGAGAACAGAGTCGGAATCAGGCTGGATTTCCTCTTTGTCAAAGTAGTTTCCTGCATGTTGCTATGGAAGATACCAAGAGGAGTTTCTGGTGAAGTTTACACTGAGAACATTTCCTCTGAGATACAACAGGGACTTTAATAGGCAGTTCTGCCTGTCTTGGACTTTTCAGTTAATGATTATGTCACCTTTGAATGCAAAATCCTGATTTGTATGTGAAGTAGGTTTGTATTTGCAAATACCTGTTCATTGACATTTTTGTTTCTCCTCTTTGTTCTTCTCTTTCTCTGTAATTTGAGGGAACATGGAAGCCAGTGATAAAGTTTCAGGATAAATGTAGTTTTCTACCTGCAACTCCCCAGACCCTCCAAACTGTCATTGCTAAGAGCTTTCCAGATATTTAAATAGATGGAAGGTTGGCTCAAGCTGTGTTTTCCAACATAACCTGGGTCCTTTTACAAGGCTTTTGTATTTCCAGCACCAGACTATGTTATTGAAGAAGGAAAACAGAATTCTGTTAGGCATTACTCTACTCTGTCCTGGTGAGGCTGCATCTGGAGTACTGTGTCCAGTTCTGGGTTCCCCAATTCAAGAAGGTCAGGGAACTGCTGAAGAGGGTAAAACGAAGGGCTGTGAAGATGATTAGGGGACTAGAACACCTCTCTTATGAGGAAAGGCTGAGGGACTTGAGTCTTTTTAGTCTTGAAAAGAGAAGGCTGAGGGGGGACCTTATCAATGCTTATAAATTCTTAAAGGGAGGGTGTCAGGAGGATGGGGCCAGTCTTTTTTCAGTGGTGTCCAGGGACAGAAGAAGGTAACAGGCACAAACTTGAACATAGGAAGTTCCATCTGGACACAAGGAGGAACTTTTTTACTTTGAAGGTGGCAGAGCCCTGGAACAGGATGCCCAGAGAGCGGGTGGAGTCTCCATCTCTGAAACGTTGAAAACCCGTCTGGGCACAATCCTGTGCAACTTGCAATCTCCAGAGGTCCCTTCCGACCCCTGTCATTCTGTTGAACAATTTATGAATTGTTCTTTCTCAACATGAACATCTCATTCTCAACACAACTACTTTCAAATAGGAATGTACAACAAGGTGTAATGCACTGTTCAATGCAGCTTATACACTAGCTTCAAGTGTCTGTTCGTTTGTAAAAGTGCTTTACTGTCTTAGTATCTTAAGAGAGTGTTTAAGTAAGGTTTGAAAATCTTGTAGGGAAAACCAATGCACAGTCGGTACATGACCTCAGTGTATTTAAGCAATAGATGAAGGACAGAATCAATTTCAGTAGGATAAGACTGACAGAAGGCTGTTTAATATACTTGGCTTTGTTTCATTGAATGCACCATATACCTTTAGCCTTTGAAAAAATACTCTTGACTGTGAACTTGTGTGTTAAAGTTGTAGATGCACACAGGAGGTGTAAAATGTCAGAGGAATTACTTTGTTTCTGTACAGGTTCTTTCAAGTGGTCCTTCCTTAGACACATTCATTTTAAAATGTAAATATAAACTTGGAATAATTTTTTTAAGTAGGCATCTTATATCACCACATTTTACCTATATATCACCACATATCACCTATATTCTAGGTGATAGGCACGTAATAAAATTGCTACAACGTAAAAGGGCTGAAATGTTTTGAAAAATGACTGCAAGTTTGAAAACAGTTCACCACCCACGCAAAGAGGAAAACCTTTCCCTTCTTATATTTGTGGTTTACATTTTCTCTTTGTTTTCTTGAGGTGATTAATTACTTTAAGATTATAAAGAAAATTTAAGAAACTGTCTTTCCAAGGAAGGAAGCAAATGAAAAGCGAAAGAGAGATTTTCCTGTTGACATACTTGCTATTTAAAGCTGCAACCCCTACGGTGCTTCTAGGGGTTGACATGCTAGCAACATAATTCCATTGCCGTGCTTGTGGGTCCCATCTTTCTACAGTATTAAGGTAACTCCATCCATCATGGCCACCAACAGCATACATTGGTCCTTCAAGCATTGCTACTCCTTGAAAAATAGAATTTGGGACAAGTTAGAGTATCTAATAATTTCAGTGACCAATAATGTATTAACTTCATACCTTAATTCCCTGTATGCAGATAAGCAATTTCAGCTGGTATTAAGCCATCTAAAAGCTGCCTTGTCATTTGACAGAATAAACAAATATAAACAAAATTCTTCATATACAGTGTTTTTCTGAATAAACATTATCTTTTGCTAAAAGATTAGAGGAAAGCTGCTTTAGTTCTGATGTTCTCTTTTTGGAGTTTTATCTCTGCCACTTCTGTTGACCTTGTTCTGAATCAAATTTAGTCCCTAAATGAGAAAGAATGCTGTTCTTTTAAAGAAAGGCAAAGATTGAGCCAGACAATGAAAAATGTGGCCAAACCAACCACCTATCCCTTATTCTGAGCGAGCTGAAGCTCTGTAGTCCTGCCAGCAAGAAGCCTGAGTGGGTGGCTAGCTGGCTGTCCTTATTAGCATACATTTTAATGCTTGAAAGGGGAACACACTTTTGGATATGAGCTGGCTTTTATCTGTAGTCCCTGAGTCACAGGAGAGTGAACTTGGCTGTCTCTGCAGGGCTCTGTGTGGACATATCCCATGTCATTGTCCTTATCCAGAGAGAAGGGCTTTGGTGCCTCTCATTTGACGAGCTGCTGCTGCTGCCGTTTGCTTCCTTTGTTAGGTAAGGCAAATTGTTTGAATCTGGCTGCTTAAAAGTTTTCTAAATCTGTCTTTTCAGGCCTAAATATACACGGCCTGATTTTTTCAAAAGTGCTAACTCTCTACAAAATCACACTGAAGCTAATAGAAGCTGTAAGTGTAAGGCAGCTTTGCAAACTGCTGATGCACAGATAGAAGGCTAACTTTGGGCACTCCAGATTAGCGCTGTGACCTACTTGTTGGGTAGAATTATGCCCCCAAAGTTGTTAGTTATTAAGACTTCAATGAGAATTATTTAATCTATTTTTGTCTTCTTTCTCTTTCCTATTTACTAGTATTTCCTTTTATAAATTTGAGTGGCTGGTAAGAACCCTACTCTATACTTTCTCCACCAAGAGGTAGAAAATGTGATACAGGCCACAAAGGTTTACTGATTAATTCTGGATGTCATTTGATGTCAGTTCAACTTACCAATGATTTCAAGCAATACCTTTTTCTGTGAACTGAAGAGAAGCCGGCTTTTTCATAAGAACTGTGATAAATAATTCAGAAATCATATTCCATCCCTTACAGTCTCCTGAACTATAAACTTATCCTTATTTTATTTATAGATCCAGAATAAATTCTAGAGTTCATATCTATATTATTCATTCACTGTGAATAATATTGAGGATTGCTGTGCAGTAAAGACCCATAGATACTAAGTCATGGCAGAGCTCCATAAAACTTCTGGTAATTAAAACATTAAAATTTGTGAAGTTGTACTTGCTTCCTTACCACAATGTTTTCTTCAGTTTTCATAATTCTCTGATCTAATTTTCAGAGGCTTTTGGTATCTACAGGCTTAACTCAAAATTTTAAAAAAGCCTGAAAATCAGATTGTTATTGTATTGCAAGCATATCTCTCCACTAAATTGGATAAAGAGTTGATTGTTTTCACTGTTATTTATATTTTGGAATTTTATAAAAGTAAAAATAACTCTGCAAGACCAGTACAAGTTAGGTGAAAACTAGTAAATGTCACTGGCATAAAATTAGGTCAATAGGCAACTCTGTCTTTGAAAAATATCTTCTACAAATATTGCTGTGTGTTATTTAATGGTTTAAAAATTTATGTCACCAGTGTTTATGTCAATCAAAATTAATTTGTATGTGATGCAAAGTATTTACAAAGAGAGAGCGTGTCTTACCTAGGCCGTGCCTGTGTGTTGACATAGGAGGCATTATAGTCCAAACTTTGGTGATAGGGTTGAAACATTCAACAATGTTAGAAGTTTTCAGACCATCTCTTCCTCCCACAATATAGAGCTTGTTGTCAATCACTGCAACTCCAAACTGTAATCGTCTACCGTTCATTGTACCAATTTGTACCCAGCTGTTAGTCCTAAGGTCATACTTTTCAATTGTAGTGGTACCTGTTAAGAATGTAGGCATTATGAGATAGCCCAAAGGATTATGAAATTGTAAAACATTGAAATTCTGTGGGTGGACCTTTACTGTGGCTCCCTGAAAACTTCAGTTACAAAATGTGAACCTAATGAGAAAGCTGCATTAATTGCATGCATATATGATTGTCAAATTTATGAGAATAAACTGTGAGCAAGAGGATGTAGAATTCAATGCCAGCAAATTTTTTAATGGTGAAAATTTTGGAGATAAGTTAAATCTGTTACTCCTTTAAATACACAAGCGTAAGTTTTTTTTGTGGTTGGTTTGTTGTGTTGGTTTTATTTAATTCCTTATGAGTATAGTACCTCACAACTATATGCATGTTAACCATGTTTGTGCTTAATCCATTAGTGATATCAAAAACTGAAAACGTATCCATTCTTCTGACCGTTTTGGTGGGACTTGGGCATGTATGTCTCTTCATCGATAGCTTGGATATTTTCCTTTTCGTGATGGAGACAGGCAGAATGCTGAGTTAGTCTAAGTGCACACTTGCTTTCCACAAGTAGCTTCCTTGACATTCACCTTTGCAGCTGCCTCACAATAACTGCTTGACTGATGTCATATATAAGCCACTGAACTTCTGGTAATGTTTTTACTGCAACGATTCATGAGGCCATTCAAAACTGGCACTTTTCCATGCACTGGCTCCTGTCAGTCACTCAGCAGCCATAATTGCTCCTTTGAGAGCTGATTTAGCATAGAGAGGAGATGGCTGAGTAACAATCAAGGCAGAAGAGGCAATTGCCAGTTGCACGTGCAGTGCACCCTGGAGTCAGCTTCAGCTCAACTGAAGGCCACTAGATGAGAAAAACAGGGCTGATTTCCTCTCTGCTCCTTGACTGGGATTTGAGATTAGAGAAGTAATATTCTGAGAATTACAATAGGCAGTTAGTAATAGCACAGAACAACTATGCAATAAAGAAGAAAAGAAAGGTAGCGTTTGGTTTAGAGATGTTTTAACAAATAAAATCAAAGGGATTATCTGCTATACTCAATAAATTGAGTGAAATAAGAGTTTATCTCATGCTATAGTTTTTCTTCTTTACATGTTATTCCAGTTGCATAGATAGGAAAGAAACTACCAGATCCATCTGCAATAAAAGAAATAAGTTCTACTTTTTCTTCTTTCCTCTCATTTTTTATTCTGAGCAATCTTTGACTGTTCTTTCCATTTTGTTACTCTGTTTGCTCTTCTTCACTTTGATTCCTTCTCATTTATTCTGTGCTAATATGTCAGTGCCACAAACTTCTCAGCTTCAAAAGAAGTAACTTGCACACTAACTAAAAACTACAAAAAATATATTAAGGCATACAGTGTGTTCATACACACCCTGTAGGCTGTAATTTTGACAGAGGCTGGAAGGTAGGTTTTGAAAGTTAATGTGGTTTAGGTACATTCACATTTTTCAAAATACCAGCCCAAAGGTGGCTCTTTGATCTTCTTTTGATCATGTGAAGTTGAGATTTGTCTTCATATACCACCTGAGATAAGCACAAAGCCAAACCTGGCATTCCCTGAGAGTTTTCTTTATCACAGAAAGAGCGTTGTTGCCAGAGGTGGTAGTTACTCCGTCCTCAGAGCTGTTCTTCCCGTGCATCACCGAGCCTGTGCTGGGTTGTAAGATAAAGGAAACGCCACCAAAGAGACTAAGTATGAGTCAGAGCTCTACAGGACAGCAGGGAGGAGGGAAGTGCTGTTCTTCTTAACCATCAAAAGGCAAAAGTTCAAACAATTGGCTTTACTCCAAGGTAATAAGTAAAAGAGGCACCAACAGGAAGTGCAGATGTTGACTGAAATTGCTCTTTTTGTGCATAACCTTTACTGAGAGAAAAACTATTAAACATTTTTATTCTTATTTTGGTAGAAGTTAGTTTAAAGATATCCTTGACTTCTTGATTGTTTTTTATAATTCATAAATAATAATTATTGCTAATGACACTGTACTAATTGCTACAGTTTAATTTGGTTTTGCTAAATTGTCCTAGGAATGAGTGTTTTCATGTTGTGATGGCTATGAATGCGTATCTTGAACTTGATTTGATTGCACAGAGATAGTAAGGTAGCACTGCAAGATCTCTCATAGAGGAAAAAGGAGTCATCAGCAGCTTTTTGCAAACCATGAAATGGATTAGCTTCTTTGTGATTCTATTAAAAGTGAACTCACACAGCTAAAAGTAATACTGTTCAGCAAGTGCTAGACTTTAAACTAATTATAGTTCTTTGGCTCCAAGCTGTGGGTTTGAAATTAAGGTTCATGTAGAAAATTTTTTAATATACTGCCTACTAAATAGAATACTATAATGTATAAAACTGTAATCTGATTGCAGATGTGAAAATCAAATAATAAAAATGTGATACATTTAAAACACTTAACTTCCAACTACAAACCTAAAAAAAATAAATGTATGAAGTCCAGAAAAAAAAAAATGCACATACTGTTGCACCCATAAAAAAGTGCAAATCTTTCCATTTGAAATTTTATAATAAGGATTTTTAGTGTTAGCTAAGAGTACTCATTAATGTAATGCTTTTTGGTTTTCTTTTCCTTCTCTTTAAAAATTTTTCCAGCCTTCTAAGCTTTGTCCAAAAAATGGAGCACAGGGTTTCAAAAGAATATTAAACAAATCTTAAAATATTTTGAATATTATTTTTTCTTCTGATTTGTAAATTCAACTATATGCACACATTCTTACAAAACTTAATTTTTACATTGCCATCTGAATCAAACTTCTTCATTCTGCACTTCAAGATATATGTATATAATTTATAAATAGATGATTCTTGCAAGAAGAAAGAACATCTAGCACATAGGATTGAGTTCTGTGATATTTTTTTTTCTTTCTTCATCCCTAAATTTCTGGTTTCCTAACAGAAATCTTTAAATAATTGTCATATATTGTCTGGGTGTCTGTAATACAATTCAAATTAATTTAATACAATTAAATTAATTACTTACCTTTAGTGGCATCCATACCTCCTACAGCATAAAGTGCACCCACTGTAGATTTTCTAGGCTTAGTTCGAGGACTCTGCATCATGGACCGTCTTTCTGGTAGAAGATGGTACTTCATAGCCTCCATAAGAAGTTTCTGACACTCTAGGTCGTCTGCAAACATTGGACTATTTTCTAGATCAGCTAGTAACTAAGAAATGAAAAGTGAGGATCTTATGTATATCTAAATCATTAAAGTTATATATACTTTAGTAATTAAAGTATTTGTAGCTCCAAACACTCATTTTTACTTCACCTCTGACTTGAGCTTTGCTGGAAATGCTGCTTTAATGCAAGCAAAACAATATACAGGTAGGAAAATAAAGTATTAAAGTTTTTGCTTTATTTTTTCTGAAAACTTTTTTTAACCTTTAGAAAAGTTTAAAACTGCAAACGTCGTACTGCATCCTCTGAATGCAAAACTCCTTTTGATATGAATATAAGCAAATCTAACATATAGTATTGGACACGTCTGTGAATATTATAGTATATTAAATTAGACTTATATTTAAAATTAAATATATATATAATTTTGTTATTTTATTCAAAGTTGAATATCCAAAGCAGCTGTGTAGTGTCCTTACAGTCCTGCTCTTCCTAAAACCTTTTCTAATGAGATACATAGATTCTTCTATAACACAGATACAGCAGTGTCAGCTTGCTATAAAACTGTATGTCCATCTCTGGAACTTATTTGATGAAGTGTCTCTTTCAGTCTTAAAGGACAAATAATGTCAATCCTCAGAATAGTCATCAATAGTCTAGACCCTCACGTTTTTGTCTACCTGCTATGGCAATTAAGAAGTAAGTATTGTGTATTATCTATCCTGCACTTTGGTAAATCTAAATAAATATCTTTGCATGGTATCTAAGCTGCTGTCTTGTTAGAGGGAACCTACTACCATCACTACCCCAAAAAGAAGCATTGTACTTTTTTAATACCCTTAGACTGACTTTTTTATAGAGTTAATTCTGAGCCCAGTAATTATACTGGCATTGTGAGATTTTTTTTCATCTGCCTTTGCAAAAATAAATACGTGTACTATATAGTTAAAAAAGAAAGAAAAGAAAAAAAAAGTAGTTGACAAAACCACCAAAAAAATCCCGTCCATAACCAGAAGCTTTCCAGAGAATACTTTTCTCTTGAGGCAAGCATTTTATTTGATAGCTAAGTTCCCTGCTAGCCCTTCACTTTCATACCTGGGGTGGAAGTAGAGGCAGTCTAATATAAGAAAGAAGCATTCCAAGGTCTCGTTGTCGGTTTTGTAAATCATGCCTCACCCACAACATTAATGCCTGGAATATGGCTTCTTCATCTGGAACATTGATGTCATCGCTAGACAAGAGCTTTGCAATTTCATTCGCAGGAAGTAAAAGAAATTCCTGGTTTTTTATTACTTCTATGAAATGTTCCTGAAAAAGAAAAATATATCAATTCACTTATGGTTTTCACACCTTGAAATAACATTTTCTTAGATAATATAGGCCTTGCATATATTTCAGTACTGTCCTGTTCTACAGTATAGGGAAATAGAGTATATATCCTAAAGAACACTGAATCTCCTTCTGCCATTTAGAGGAGGTTTTGGTTGCTCTTTGCTGCCTTGCTCTTGGAGGATTGACGAATAAGGATCATCTTCACACTCCCATGCTTACAGATAAGTTTGTCAGGCTTCTTGTCACTATGTCCTGTCTTAGGGGTTTGCCACTGACAGTTTTGTTCATCAGTGTGATCTTAACACAGCACAATAGAAAATCAATTTGAAGATATAATGTGTATCTTAAGAATGCCAAGTGGGAATTCAGATAAACTGCCTAACCACTGTTACAATCAGATTCAAAAGTTTTAAGCAAATTACATCACAACCTTCCAATCATTTTGCGACGAGCTGTGCCAGGCTCTATGTCTCCACTCTTGGGAAAATACAGTAAGAGATTTTAACTCAGTGTCGTGACAGTACTTTTTGGGCAATAGAAAATTGGACAAGTCTCAGCAAAGGGGTCTCTGTATTTAAGCTAGTGCTGTGATAAAAGTCACCAGCTCCAGAAATGACCATGGAAATTAAATCCCTGGAATTTTTCAAAGAATTATCTTTCATAAAAGTAATACATTGTGCAGTCAAGTTACAACAATATTAGAAGTGATATTAAAATATACTGAGTATGCTTGCTTATGCTAATTCCAAAGGAAAAAAAAAAAGAAATTTTATTAACAAAGATGGGGTTCGTATTCCACTTGAGAAGAAATACATGTAGGAATGCGTGTCTGTATTTAAAGTACTAATTATACTTGGAAGTAATATATCTTATTTGTAAACCTGATTGAAATAGGGCAAATGAAGAAATTTTAGTAACTGATAGTTGTATTATTTTTTTTCAGTAGTTTCTTAGCTTGCTGAAACCCTTTTCAAGAGAACGAAGGATGTAAATATAGAAGTATCAGTGATTAAAGGAGATGTTAACTTTGCTCTGTTATGCATATCCTGCTTTAATATTTTGTGACATTCAGAGAATAGGAACAGGAAGGCCAGTCCACATTTAGTTACAAACATAGGACAAGATGTTTATCAGAACAAGCTCTATCTGCATGAAAAGATACCAGACAGGAAACTGTTAATACTTTGCATAAACAGCTAAAGCAATTGAAGGGGAAGGACTCCATTGTGTCTGGTTTTATTGAATGGATGTGGTGTTTGTTGTTGATTATCTTTGAAAATGTTTAAATACTACTAGTTCATTTGAATCCTCTCTCTATTTACAGTATGACTTTATTGTTCCCCTGTGGTACACATTTTCAAGTGCTTGAGGTTGGCATGAAATAAACCAGAACATTTTATTTATCCTCTTGCACACAGTGTATGCATTATGTTCTCTTATTCTCCAATTTTTTTTTTAATCAGTTCAAGGGATTAAAAAAAAATTTCTGTAAGCTTATTGCAAAGAGGTGCAGAGTTCCTATTCTGTTTCTAAAGTGTCAGTAGCTGCAAACTTAGAGGACGTGCAAGGTCCTCTTTAATTGTAGCATTCTCAATCTGTGTTGTACGCAAGATACAGGAAGTGGATCTAGTGGTGGAAATGCTCCTGGTTGTTTTCAGGGAGATATAATTTAGAGCCTATATACAAAGGACTACTGAGTCTCATAGATTCACCATGAGCCTTTGGCTGCAATCAAAGAGTTGTGGTCAATGGCTCAATGTCCAGTTGGTGGCCAGTGACAAATGGTGTTCCTTAGGGATCTGTACTGGAACCAGTGCTGTTCCAACATCTCTGTTGAAGACGTGGTCAGTGAAATCGAGTTCACCCTCAGCAAGTTTGCCAATGGCAAATTCATTCAACACATTGGAGGAGGGAAGGGATGCCATCCAGAGGGACCTGGACAGGCTGGAGAGGTGGGCTTGTGCAACTCGTGAAGTTAACCAAGCCAAGTGCAGGGTCCTGCACCTGGGACGTGGCAATCCCAGGCATAAATACAGTTTGGGCAGAGAATGGCTAGAAAGCTGCCCTGAGGAGGACTTGGGGGTGTAGGTGGATGAGAAGTTTAACATGAGCTGGCAATGTGCACTGGCAGCCCAGAAAGCCAAAGGCATCCTGGGCTGCATCAAGACAAGTGTGGCCAGCAGGTCACGGGAAGTGATTCTGCCCCTCTGCTCTGCACTCGTGAGACCCCAC
>BJBW01007080.1:0-67827 GCA_004320125.1 Scolopax mira | reverse complement strand
ATGTTTAGTTTGGAGAAGAGAAGGCTGAGGGGAGACCCCATTGCCCTCTACAGCTACCTGAAAGGAAACTGTGGAGAGGCGGGGGTTGGCCTCTTCTCCCAAGGGAATAATGACAGGACCAGAGGAAATGCCACAACCAGAAGCGGCGGCAAGGGAGATTTAGATTAGATATTAGGAAGAATTACTTTACTGAAAGAGTGGTCAGGCACTGGAACAGCCTGCCCAGGGAGGTGATGGAGTCACCGTCCCTGGAGGTATTTAAGAAATGTGTAGACATGGCTCTTCAGGGCATGCTCTAGTGGTGGGGTCTGTGGGGTTTAGTTGGTGGGTGCTTTTTTTGTGTATGGGTTTTATGGTTTTGTTGGGGTTTTGGGTTGTTGTGGGTTTTTTAGGGTTTTTTTTTGTTGTTTTTTGTTTGTTTTTGTTTTGTTTTTAATGTGGTTGGACTCGATGATTTCAAAGGTCCCTTCCTACCACTAAGATTCACTAAGATTCACTAAGATCCTTGCAAACCTGAGTCCTGAGATTCCTAACAGCCCTACCATTAGATGACTTGCTATCTCAGCCCTGTTCCATCTCACCAAAATTAAAAAATCCTTGCCACAACTATATCCCATATACTTCTTTTTGTCTCTGCCTCTGGCCTACCCTTAACTATACAATATCAGACCTGCCTGAGCTCTGTGATCTTTGTTAGTTCAAGTAATAAACTTACTCATTGATCACTATTGCACCAAACACAATCCTACTCTCTGTGCTAGGGTCAGAGCTAAAGTAGAACATCTTCCATATCTTTAAGTCAAATTTAGGCATGCCATTTGTCTGCAGACAGTCCCTTACTGCCACCTTGATGAAAGAAGCATACTTCTTTCTCCTCCTTCTCTGCTCATATCCTTGTGTGATTCAGCTACAAGCAGGAAAAAGAGTGATATGGGAAGATGGGAAATAGAGACAAATCTGGAATGAAAAAATACAGAGATTCCCTCTTTGTTCAGCCTCTACCAATGTAAACCATGATTTTCAGTTCAGCCCTCTGTCTGTCCTATGCCTCTGAACAGGCTTACCAGCACATGACCAGAAATATTCACAGGGTAATAAACCATCGTGATTGATCAAATTACTATGGCAATAAGCTCCAAAATTACTGTAATTTGATGTCTAAACCCTAACACAGATAATACCCATATCCTGACTTCTGCGTTGCATAACAGCCAAACTTGAAAATGAATCACTGTTGTTCTAAGCTCACTTTAGAATTTGATTGGAATGGATTCTAATGGAATTCTTATAATCCATTATCTTCAAATTTATGACATCTTAGCACTAGGTCAGTCAATGTGCAGAAGAACTGCAAGAATAGAAGCCCAACTCACATTCTCCTTTAGAACTTCAATGACTAACATTATTAATACCTTTGGTGATAGGGTCAATAAAACTCTTGCTATCGTCTGTTTTATTGAGCCCTAAACGCAAAGCCAGCTCTAAACTTACCATCACAATTACTGTTGACATGCAGATATAACCAGCAAATCAGATTTGAGACAAAATCTGTGCCCTTCTGGAGAGACAGCTGGACGTGAAGAAGCGGGATATAAAGTATTGCAGATAAAGACAGATACTTTTGTTTAGACATCGTAACTGAGTCGATACTCTCAGTGACAGTCAGGTCTTCTGCTGCACTAACAGTAAACTTTTACACTATGCATAGTAGTAACAGGTAATAACATTTCCTGCTTCAACCATGAAAATACTATCAGATATTGTCCTGTGCTTCCTTGTGGATTCTGGTTCAAATGTTTTTACAGTTCCAGTTTCCACCGTCACACAGCATATTCTGCATGTCATATTTCAGACGCAGTATAACCGAAGTGCAAACTGAAGGGGAATAAATACTTTCCTTGACTCAGTGAATATGTTCCTCTTAAAGGAGGCCAGGGTGTTCATCACTGTTCATCACTGCCAGGGTTCACTGCAGGCTTGGTTTAGATTACTTCCTTATCAGGACATGTAGATATGGTGCTTATGGACTTGGTTTAGTGGTAATTTGGCAGTGTTATGTTTATGGTTGGATTTGATGATCTTAAAGGTCTTTTACAAATGAAATTGAAACGATTCTATGAAAATGATTCTAGGACCAGAGGACTTTCTCTGTAGAGCTGCTGACAGAGCAGACAGTGTGTGTTATTGCAGATGTGGTGCAGGCTTCTGCATTTGTCCATACCGGATTTCATGAAACTCCTGTCAGTTTAGTCCTCCCACCTGTGCGGTTCTGCTATTGACAGTATTGACTGCACCCCCATCCCTCTGTTGTTCAAAACTTGGTGAAGGTATAATTCATCTTGCCATCTAGGCCATTGATAAAGATGCTAAACAGAATAGATTCTAGGATAGACAACCAAAGAGCTCTGCTTTTAACCCGCTTCCACACAGAGCATGCCTCATTAACCATTATACTTCAATCCTTATGATTCAGCCAGCTTTGCAAGTAGATGGCAGGACAACCACTCAGATTGTAACGTATAATCTTGATTACAAGGGTTATGTTCTACAGAAGACACTTGCTAAAGTAAGGGTAGACATTCTGCAAAGTATAAAACTGCTCCCTTCTCACCCATTTACATGACTTATTCCTGGTAAATTCATGCTAGTCATTTCCCGAAACTTATTTTTGTTTCATGCATCATAAACGGTTTCCAAGAGGACTTGTTCTATAATTTTCCCAGGCACAAAACTAAAACTATCCAGCCTATAGTTCCCTGGATTGTCCCTCTTGCTAATTTTGAAAATGGTTGCTACATTTCCCTTTCTCCAAACATAATGGCTTTTGATAGCTTTTCAAAAATGGTCAAGAGCAGCCTCACAATGACATCAGCTAGTTCTCTGTATCCTCTGCTGCATCCCATTAAGTTTGGACTTATATTCTCATTTTACTCCTGTGAAACCTCATGACAACTTTCTGCACTTTTTCTGGGATATATTTACAATACCACTCCTAATGTTGTCTTGTGGGCATGTTTTTGTTGCATCAGGAATTCCACTCCTTCTTGTGGCATTGATAATTTAAACTCTCCTCTTTGTTGCACACTTGCAGTCTCTCACTAAATCTGGGCTTCCCTTAGCCTCAGAAGTACCTTATACCATTTTCCTATTTTCCTTTTTTTTTTTGGTCACTGAGAACTCCAAAGATTAAAATCCTATTTTCTCTAGGGTAATATTTTCAAAGACCTTTTTACTCTCATGCCTTCATTTTCTAATTTAATCACCTGAATTCTAACTCTAAATTTCCACAAGACTGTAGACACAATTTCTTCTCTTTGGTGAGAAACCTGAAAATGGTTTTCACGCACTTTCTTCTGGTTTTGGTTCATCACCAACCATTCACTGTCAGTCCAAAGAATTTTATCACTTTATTACCAAGATGCCTGATGCCAAATGTCTCAATACTTTTTAATCTCTCTTCTACAACCTTCTTATTACATAGCTATATCTTCCAGTTTATTCATCCAAATATTCTCGTTATTACTATGTAGTTTACTAAGCTCTAACTTCATAATAATCGATAGAATCTATTCCTAGGCAAATTAAGTCTGCTGTCTTAAAATAATTTCACGTCTCACTTCAAAGGGGACTTTTACATCCTAATAGATAGGATAATTAGTTATTTGTAACATGTATCCTATACCTGAATTTTAAGTGGATCAATGAAATATAATGAAATTCCTAATTTTCTCACTGAGAAAACAAATCATCACTGCCTTAAAATAACATTTTATTTTATTATATATTTGCTTATTTACTTTTTTACTTTTTGTCTACCAGCTAGATATTTAATCAAAACTAGAAATCCCTGCAAGTCCAGAGGAGGAAACCTCCCTGGAAATCCAAACAGATACACAAACACACATGTTCAGACCCACACAAAACTAACTGATTATCACATTTAGGACTAAACTCTCATGCCATGCTAAACTTTCTAGTTCATTGACTTCAACTGCAAGATCTACTTCAACTTCAGCTGCAAGATCTAAATGCTCTTAAACTGTCTGTAGTCCCAAGATAGCAGACAATACTGGATACATAAAAGGCTTAAAATTGTTAGATTAAACTCTGTAGCCTTGAATTTCAGCAGAAACCGCTGCTAATCAAGCTCTAAATTAACACAGGTGTCCTATTAAAAGAACAGAACAATACCTCAGTCTCTTACTAGGAATTCTATGCATTTTTTTGCTATACCAGCAACAAATCTATAGCTTTGTGTGAAGAATTTGGGATTGCCTAGAGATGACAGAATAAAAAAACTGTCAGACACATACGTTTCAAAGATACAAATGATAGGTTTCTGACAATAAGGCTCATACTTCAGTATTTTGCAACTCTTGCCACGTTATTCTTTGCTTAGATGAGTTGTGACACTGCTAAACCAAACCTTCACTAACATCGAGATCACCATATATGACTTTGTTATCCTTGAAGGCAAATTAGAAGTACAGCTTGATAAAATATTTCAGCATTTGAAATATAGTTTGCGCTTACATTTCATTTCTTCTTGAGTCTTTCAATACCAAGGTGAGAAGTCATTTCCTAGGAGATTTGGGTTTATGATCCCATATCTTTATCTTGAGCTACTGTATCTTACTCTCTTCAGTGCCTCATTTTGTGGATTAAAACCATTCTGATGAGAGTCTGATAAAGGTGATCTAAGAGTCATAATTAAGATACAAAAGAAATTATGCAGTATATTTCATCAATGAATTCTACAATTTAGGACTATAAGGCCATGACAAGTAGTCATTTTGAACCATATTACTTAGTATAATTTATCATATGTGAGCATTCCTATAGCAAAGGAGAATGATTTAAATCTTTCATCTTGTTTTCAAATTAACTGTTTATTACAGTCTGTTCTTTCTGTCTCCATTTAACCTTCAGTTTGTATGCATCAATACTCTTATGCCACTGTGATATCATTGTGAGTTGACTTCAATTACCTGTAAGCATGCAAAATGTATAACTGAGACCTCAATACACATCTGTAGCTGAAGACCTCAGATACAAGACTGCATTTAATCTCCATATCCATCCATACTGGTGAATCACACTCTGAAAAAGCAAACTTGTATCTTTCACGAGTTGCAATTATCTGAGATCCCTATGAGAAAAACATGCTTAATACTTAAGCAAGTACAATATAGTACATTTATATATATATAGTACTATATATATATATATATTTAGTACAAGTACAATATAGGTGACATTTGAAGTGGGATAAGAATAGTTAGGCTTATCACATAAAACATTACAAATTACATTCAAAAAAAAGAGAAAACCTTCAATTTTGTCAAAATACATCTCACCAAATAAACCAGAAGTTTTTTAAAAGAAAAGTAAAAAAATTAGAGGAAAGCAAATACTGTATGAGAAGCTTCACTTTGTGGATTGCCAAATTTTCTATTCCTATATGATCTGTTGGGCCATGGAGAATGTTGTCTTTTTTTAATCTGTTTACTTATCTGCCTTACTAGAAATTTTTAGAATGAACAAGTCCTCAGATAACACAGTTTGTACTTTAAAACACCCAATACAGAGAAGAAAAAAATTAAGTCCATGGGCTACTGAAAGAAGGAATGGCAGAGGGGAATAGGAGGTTGTCGGACTACAAAAAGAGTGTGCTTTGGAAAGAAAGGGCAATCAAAAATATCATTATGCTGCACTCTAAATAAAATTTGGGTCTAAATGCATGGTATTTCTGTGCTCACACTTCTGTTCATCTGGAGAAGGTAAAAGGATGGAGAGTGTTTGCCAGTAGTCATCCTGCCCATTGCATTTTTGAGAGGAGCTCTATGATGAGCTGTCTGAGAAATAACACTCAACAGATCTAAAGTATTCTATTTTATTAATAAAGGGCTAGATTGTAGTCTTAGAATGAATAAAGAGAGATTTTCCTTATTTTTTTTTTTCCTCACTCTGCAGAATGGAAAGAACTTCTACATTCATCAGGAACAAAGAATGGACAAGTCCTTAGAAGACTGATATTACAAACCTGGAAGAAATCCAAGTGCTGTTATTGTTTGCACTATACTTTAATGTAGCAATTCAGAAATTAAGTTGTGTTTTCTAAAGCCTGTTTTACCAGGCTGTGTTAAGATAACTCTTTCGGCTTTCTTGCATACAAAGTCTATGTCAAATAAAGTCTCGGGTGATAAGAAACAGGAGAGAAATCAGCTCTGAGAGTTATTGACTACTGTTATATTATGTATTTGCACTTTTATCAAGCTGTTAAAAATAAACCTTTAGTATTCCTTTCTGTGCTGCTCATATAAATTTCTGTGATGTTATACAGTCTCTCCTTTTTGCTTCTGTCATTCAGTAGGGCCCCTCTTGTTCCTGCTTTTGTGATCCACTACCATGAACAAGGAAGGCGGTTTCCAGTCTCAGTGAATTCTTCTAGGGAGATTGTTAGAGCTTTTTCCTAGCAAGCAGCTCTTCAGAGAGGATTTGAAAATAGATTTAGCATCCATTTGGACTCTTTTTCATATGTTTTGTGCTTCTCTGGTTTGAAAAGTTTTTTCCAACTTCCCCTTTGGCTTAATCAGGTTCTTTTAAAATTAATTACAGAAAAGAACAAAAGAGTGCAACTGAACATAACCATGCTAAATCATCCCACCAGCAGAGTATTCAGACATGAATTGGTCTTAATTAGTGTCTTGCACATTTCTGTACTGCTGAAGTGCTCTCATCCTTTCTTTTCTTTATGAGAAGTATAAAACATGCATCAGATAGTATACTGTAACTAGCACTAATTGTTACTATTAATGTATACCTTTTTCATTAAGTGTTTGGCTTTAGCAGAACATGGCTCTACAAACCTCATATTCCAAAATAATAGAACTCACTAGTAATTAAAAATGCATGTTTATAGTTAGTCCCATTATTTCCATTGATCACTGTAAGTAAGCAAAAAAGGGGAAGACATCAACCAGTGGGAGGAACAGGACAGATGAAAGACTATTTAAAATGCTCAGATACTCTGAAATAATTTCAAGAAGATAAGTTTAACCTTAGAAGACTAAAAATGGTCTATTAAACTGGTAGAATCACCAGAGAGTCATTCAGAAATCTCCTAGGAAATGAGCAAGTCTAGAAAAAGGCAAATATGCTGCCTTTCTTTTACAAGAGACAGAACTTAGATAATTAACTTAATTGAAATACCTGGAAACATTCAAGAGTAAATAAGCTATTACTAGGCAAATGAAACAAACAACACTGAGATGAGTTACAGCAAAAGTAAATTTAGGTTAAAAAAAAAAAAGCCAAATGAAGGCAGTTTTCTTAAACAAGATTCTGAGAGCTGGAAGTGTTTAGCTTGGAGGAGAGAAGGTTCAGGAGCATCTTAGCCATGTATACAAAAACCTAATGAGGGTGGAGCAAGGCCCTTCTCCTTAGTCCCTACTGGAAAGACAAGAGGCAACAGGCACAAGCCAAAACATATGAAATTCTGGTTAAGTATAAGAAAACAGTTTTTACAGGGCAGGTGGACAAACACTGGCACAGGCTTCCCAGAGAAGCTGTGGAATCTGTCCTCAGACACATTCAAACTCACCTGGACATCCTCCTGAACAACCTGCTGTGGCTGACCTTGCTCTGAGTGAGTATGGCACTGGTCGATTTCCACAGGCACCAGCTAGCCTCAGCCACACTCTGGTCCTGTGACCTGATAGGATAACTTTATGAATAGGATAATTTTATGAATATTAGTAACATTTCTGAAGTGGTTCCCTGTGGCATTCTCATAACCAAATTAAATCAACAGGAACATAATGAAAATGTTTTAATGTGAGAACAGGTTCAGTACTTCCACATTCAGTAGAAAGTCATTAATGTTTCATGAAACAATGGACAGACTTATTTAATGGGATTCTGTGGAGGCTTGATTTGGGCCTGCACCTACTTCCTATCTCACAGACAAACTGAGTATAAGACAAGAGGATGTTCTTATTACATATGAAAACACATTGACATAGAATGTAAATATATCTGCATGTAATATATTCTATGTAAATATACTTACATTCCGTATTTGAAATGAAAAAAACAAGGCTGAAAGATTAGAATTGAAATTCCAAAAGATATTGATAGCTCAGAGAAACAACATAAAACTAAGATTTAATTCATTTGCTCCTTAGAGAGGAGCAAACTGGCTGGGAAGAAATTATTCAGAAAATAAACGGATAGTTTAATATGACTGTAAGAGGAACTCCAGTTGGCAAAGACTTTCTCTCAGGTTATGTAAAGATTAAGTTCGAAAATATAAAAAGGAGTACAGAATGCAAGATAAAATAATTAACTCTTCCACTCTGCTCCAGATTGGTTGCACTTAAGCTAAAGCATTACAGCCATTGATTCTGCAGGGAAAAAAACCTTTCATTTCCATGACACCTTGGTTAACAGGACTGCCATAATTATCCACTTATCTTTCTAATACAAATATGGAAAGCATGAACTCACCAGTATGGATTTAGTATTCAAGCAAGTCCTTCATAAAGCCTACTGTGATAAAAATGTAAGTCATTTAATATTGCCTCTAATGTACATGTTCTGAGCTCTATAAGAATAATGAATTCTGTATTGTAAGATGTATGTCTTTGTCCTTAGAGTGATGTTACATGGATGGGACTTAGAGACTTTATGTTCAATAATCATTTATTACTACTTAGTTTTGCATGCAACCATGATAAATTTTGCAAGAAGAAAAGGCAAAAAGTGCTTTATGAAATTATTAAAACCCCCACCTTCTAATTTAAAAAAGTAAAATTATGTTTAAAGGAATATTTATAATTCATTGAAAGGTCTTTTTGATTCATTTTTTACAACACAGAAAATGTTATTCAGCTACTAATAATAGTGGAAATATGAGGAAAAATGGAACCAATTATGTCTTTTTGCATAGTTTGGCTCAGTTGTTCCATCCTAAAATAAAAAAAATAAACAACTTCTGATCATACATTGACGCATACATTCCAGAAGTATTTACCAAGACTGCAGCAGAGAAGAAATAATGTTCAACAAAAACATGACACCATTGCATATGAAAGCAGGGCAGAGACTTATAGGAATAAATTTGACACTTTTTCAATTTTCGGGCTAGAATAGTGATTAAATATAAAGTTTTAACTTATTTAAAATTAATTAATTAATTAATTAATTAATTTTTCAAAAATATAATCTACCCTCAAATGGAAAAACACTTTCTTCTGTGCAATTTTTCTAAAATTTTAACGTTTACCACTGAAACATGTCTTTTCTGTTTTCCTGCTCCTCATTTCCTTCAGCATCCAGCAATAAATAATTCTGAAACTGGTACAGATGACTCTGAGAAATAATGAATAACTGAGGACAGTAAGCAAAAGAACTCTAACCAGACCTGATTCATTGACATGGGTGTTTTCCAATGCACATATTTATCCAGACTAGTTTAAAATTAGCAAACCTTTTTTATGAACAAGCTATGTTTTCTGATCTTTATGATGCACTCTGAGTTACAGAAAAGGCAGAAATTAAATATTTTCTAAATAAATAGCTTTGACATCTCAAAAAAGTAATAAACCTGCTCCATATTTTGATCTATTTTCACTCTGTAAAGTATTGTCATAAACTAATTGAATTGTGAGTATGTAGAAGCCTTGTAAAGAATAATGTAAACGTAAAATATAATAATATGATTTAGTCTTCTGTGTAAGCAAAGAAAGGATTGTATTCACCTCTTTTTATTCTCTGAAGACTTAGTTGTGGGAATTCAAAATCCACTGATGTACTGTCTATAAAAATTAGAAATATCTAATAAAATGTTTTTTGGGAGCACACACCAGCTGCTGGAGCTCTGTAATATAGTCAGAATCAGCACGGATGTGGAATAAAGCAGCTGTGGCTTTCAGTCATTTTATTCGAGTTATCACTGTTATCATCTATAGGAGAGGAAACAAGTAATACAACTGTTTGCTTGATTCTCTCTTCCATCTCTCTGAAACTGATACATGTATCTCAAGGAAAGATAGTAGTAAAGCATTTTCTAGGGGGTAGGGCTGTTGCACCAAGTCCAGCAGAGGATCAGAGGTTGGAGCACCTCTCCTATGAAGACAGGCTGAGAAAGTTGAGATTGTTCAGCCTGGAGAAGAGAAGACTCCAGGGAGACCTTATAGCAGCCTTCCAGGTACCTAAAGGGGGCCTACAGGAGATTTGGGGAGGGACTCTTTAACAGGGAGTGGAGCAATAGGATGAGGAGTATCAGTTTTAAATGGAAAGAGGGTAGATTTAGAATCAATATTAGGAAGAAATTCTTTACTGTGAAAATGGTGAGACACTGGAACAGGTTGCTCAGAGACGTTGTGGATGTCCTATCCCTGGAAGAATGCAAACTCAGGTTGGACAGGGCATTGAGCAACCTGGTCTAGTGGAACAGCCCCTGACAGCGGGGTTAAAATTAGATGCTCTTTAAAGTTCCTTTCAACGCAAACCATTATACTATTCCATTAATCTATGATTTTATTTTGTTACTTCTATTCTACACTTAGCTTCCTTTCTCTGTTACACAGAAATGGAGAAAACATAATTTTGGTTTTGTTTTGGGGTGGGTTTTTTTCAGAATAGCGAGGGGAAATGGACTGGTTTTAAACATTTAGTCACTCTGCGTGTATTTCTGAGTTGTGCAGGGAGCTGTTTTGCATCCCAGAGACACAGTTCCATCTCAAAGTTAAAATGAGATACCAAAGAAAGAACACTGTGATTATTTTTTTTAAATCTAAAAATCCTATCTACACTTAAACAAACTAGAAATAAATGTTCCATAAACAATAACAGGAAGTTTATACTTGAGAAAAAATTTTGAAGAGCCTCTTTATAAGGACACTATTCATTCCTAGTGATAAAAAAATGCTATCTGAGATAAAGCACTGGAAAGGCTGTCCATGCAATGGTCCTGAATGCTAATGAGCATTGCTTTACGTAAAGGACAGGGCTGAACTTCAGAAATGAAGTAAATGATTCCTCTCCATTGCTGCTGACAAATTTTTCAGCCATAAGACCTGATTAAGTACTAATTGCTGCCCGGTAGTGAATGCTTTCTGTGGCATCTTGAAATGAAAATGAGGATGTGTAACCAACCAAGAAATTCACTAGCTTGGCAATGACCTGTTCAGAGAACCTGATGGACATTTAGTGATATTTTTAACTGTTTTCATGCTGCTGTGTTTTTTAAATTCTTATCATCTGCATGGAAAGATTCTGTAACAGAAAAACCTTTCTCAGACTGGTTTGTTTAGAATTTCCATAGAATAAATGTAATTCCAATTTAGCCTATTGTTTTGAAGAATATTTTGACATATATAACATAATATTAATCAGCATGGCTTGAAGACAAAACATTAATAAACCACTTTTTTGAATTTGTAATTATTAAAAATTCCATCATACAAGTGAACCCATATAGCATTTAAACTCAAAATATGAGACCTTTAACAAGCAGGTCAAATTACCTTCTGTACTGACAGGTGCAGTTCACTTCTTTGTTCATAAATCATTCATGAATCCACCTTAATTATATATACGTAAGTTGGGAAAGATTCATGAGTGATTATAAATAGATATTAACCATCCACGGGCATATCCTGAACAGATTATGCAAACAAATTTTGGCTGCTGAGTCAATCACATAATGGTGGCTCCATCTGTTCCAGGCATTTCAGTTAGTTACATGGAACATGAGGCTATTGTTTCTGCTTTCCCAAAAGAGGACAGGAAACCGATGCAAGCCAATAAAAGAACAGAGAGAACAGCAAATATATTTGTCCATTGCAAAATAGTCTGCTTCCACTGACTTTAATGTAAGAAGCTGTAGTTCTCTGAGTGCTTCAGTGTGAATTTCTAAAATTAGCAGAGAAACAAATGCCTGTATTTAAACATTATAGAAGCATGAAAATGCTTACATAGAGAATTTTAAAACTCTGAATCCATTCTGTAACAGAAATAGGTATATAATCTGTCCAAACCAACAAATTACAATGCAGTTAATTTTCATTACATCCTTTTCATCCTTGATAGCACTTATAAATTTCCATGTTTGCTTACCCCTTTCCTTATTGTTGTGAAGAACAGTATTTCATGACACTCTGTTATGTGTCCTTTGGTTATCATCCTGTCTTTCAGTTTTGAATAAAATAGACATACAAAATGTACATGGCTAAAACCTCTCTCTGTCTTTAATTTCTCAGGAAAGTGTGTAGGATACTGTATTTCTTATTTCTCTAAAGCTGATTCTTCTCTGGATTCTAACATTTTACCATTAATCAGTTTCAGCTTGCAATTCCTATTTTGAGTTTTCTGAAGTTAGAAGGTCTTCCCAAGAAAGTCCTGTGTATGTTGAACTGGTGTAGGATTTTCCTCCCACCCTGACCTTGGCTTCCTACCTAAAATGTGGACTTACATGAAGAAAGAAATCAGAAATTTTTCCTGAAAAGCTAAAAGAACCCTGCAACTATCCTGTCAAAATCACTCTGAAAAGGAAGTGAAAATTTGGAAAATTTCCATGCTGAAGGAAAGTCTGACAATGAGTTCCCTGTCAAATGCTGACAACGCATAATAGACATAAACTAGAGAGACTACAGGGAGAGATTAAATTAGTTTTAAAGCAAGTAAGCAACTACAAAATACCTGCTCACAAAATTTTGTTGTGGATTACCATTGCAATTATAATTCCTCAAATTCAGGTACTTTCACTAATATGTAATGCTAAGAAGAAACAAGTCTGAAACTAAACATCCAGCCACATAGTGTTGTAAAATCTCTGAATGTACCAGCCTTGGCAAGGTACGGTTGTGGAGGACTTGATCTTGGGTGGACTACCATCCCACCCGCAGGGCTAGAGGTGGTGGCTTCCCCAAGTTCCTCCAATTATGTGATGTTGACCCCTATGTGCTATTACTACTCTCCAACAATTTGTAACCATCCCTTCATGTAAGAAATAATAATTAATTGTGGAAATGCATTTCAGTATGAAGCAAAACAGACTCACGTGAAGTCCTGTTAAGGGCAGTTTAAGCAAACCTGTTCCACTTTTCTCTGAAATGGACTAGAAATTCTCATGTCATCAGTTATCAGTGCCCATAGCTGAGACTCCAACAATTTTCAGCAACTGAAGGGTATTAATGAATAGCCAGAGGGAAATGACATCTTAAATTGTTACATCTATTTTAAAAATGAATGTACAAGTGTGCCCTAAGGTCTTCGATTTCAAAAGGATAGATTATGAGAAATTAAAAGTACTGGTTGGTAAAGACAGCTGCACTGACAAAAGTACAAAAACAATCTAAAATTTATACCCCAGCCAAGGGGGAAAAACTTCTGTGGAGGGTTTTCAGATCTAATTAGCTAAATAATAACTTCAAAAAGGATATTAAATGCAAGTAGAATGGCTATAAAGGTTGACATAAAGGATTGTTCAGCAAAGAAAACTACATTTCTTTGAAACATCAGAAAGCACAGGGAATAGCTAAAAGTCAAGTTGAAACAGTCTAAGAGGGATATTAAAACAGAAAAAAAAAAGATTGTTTATTGAGAAGGCATAGAACATACAGATAAGAGGTTAACATTAAGGGTAATTTAGACAACCTTCAAAAACTAAACTAACAGTTTACCTCAGTTTCAGCTAGGATAACTGTCTGATTGTGGTGTGAAAGACAAAAGGAATAATAACAATTAAGAAGAATAATTGGTAAACTATAAGGTGGAAAACTATTTTAGACAAAATACAATGTTGCCAGAAGACTTTAACATAAACAGTCCATTTAACAATCAGTCGTATACTAGGGACAGTGGTAACTACAAAGATATGTTTACTTGAAGGGAGATCAGAGATTCACTAACCAGTTTCAAAGAACACAAAATCCCTCAAAAATGTATTTGTTAGAAAACCTAGGGATTTTAGGATATTCTTAAAGTTTCTTGTGGTTCATGTGTATTTTTTAATATTTATCTAGGTAAAACTGCATCTCTCCACCCATAATACAGACTGATCATTTTTAGTTTCAGTACTTCTTTTCTTTGTAGAGCAGCCTGCTGTGGGGAGGGAAGGGAAGGGAAGGGAACTGGCACCTATATATAAACACAGATTTGCTTAAGGAACAACTGTGCTGAGGAAAATGAATCATGGTGTAACACATCATACTATTCATAGTTTTATGGAGACAGAGTAGTTAACCCCAGAAATAATGATGGTGTGTTGAAGGTATTCCTGTGAACTGTAGTTATCCTAAGATGTGGATTTTAGGGTAAAATGCAATATCAAACTTGCTGAAAAATACAATTACATTAAGAAAGGAATGGTCAAAGGATTACTAAAGAATTAATAACTTGTTATGTCCATGGACTCATACATACATATATGGATGGGTCATTTCTGGTGAGTTCTGGTGAGTTCTTTTGGGGGATATCAATATCATAAATTAGCAGGTTTAGCATATTAATGAAACTTTATTTTATTTTAGTGCATACAATCACTTTAACAATGTAGCTGACATAAATAATGGCATACCTTAGTTAGAGATCAGTGATATATAGAGCCCTATGCAAGTAAAACTGAGTTCTGGAGAATATTTAATACTATCTCTAAAATTTCACACTATAAAGTTGTATATAAAGATTATTTGGCCTAATTAAGAGACAGTATCTGAAGCTCTGAACAAAAAGTTTTACATATGGGTTGTTTACATACCAAAGTTTAATGGAAAGGCCATAAACAAATAAATTAAAAACAAATGAAAGCTATTAGCAGAAACATGTAGAAAGTGTGCATTTCAGCATAAAACCAAATTAATAATTCTAGATCTGTGGATGTTTGTGCACCAGTTAGACAATGAAAATTTTATCTAACACTCTTTTCCCACACAGCATCTTAGAGATGTTCTTTAAATGGAGATTTTTTGGCTAAAAGTATTGTATGATTCACATTTAAGAGTTGGACCAGGCTGTTGTGATTTAACTGTGCATGCTGTTATTTCTTAAAATAAGGAATGATTTAGAGTTAGTCCTGATGTCTTCTTAAAAGCAATAGGTCTAGTAACAGCAAAAAACTAAGTTTACCTTCCACAGATGTTCTAGTCAATATGAAGTTTAAGAAGCAGTAAAACATGCACTAGTCTCATTAATCCACTAAACCTGAGAAGTATTTTTTCACTTAACCCTACTGACTGGTTCTAGAAGATTACTTAATTTGTAAGTGTTAATATCACTTTGCAAGTGTACTAAGGAAATGAAAAAAACACTAGACTCTTATAACTAAACCAGATAAAAACATTAATGCATACCTGCAATTTTGATATGAGGAACATAAAGCTGATGGGAATAGATAGCTGAAAGGGATGGAAATGAGTTCATATCCCTTACTGAGATTATTGGCACTCAAAATGTAATACTAAAGATTAAAATTTATTACCATCTGAATGCTTCTCAGTAGACTATGAAATGAACTGGTGGCTCTCAGTCTGGTTTTGAACAGCTGTATCACCACTGCAAAAAATTGCAGAGACATGAAGAATGAACAGCCCTGAAAATAATAATATGCTGTAGACGTAAGAGGCAATGTTTCCACCATACCAGTGACTGAGACATGTCTGAGTTGTGCGCACTGCACATTCAGCTGTTCAATCAGTATTTTGCACTATAAGCAAATTTATTTTCATGCAAACCATTCCTGTAGCTGCTTCCCAAAAGGAGTATCTTTGCTCTCTTGAAGATGACACCACATTGGTTTTACATAATAAAAATGGCATCATAGGTCTCTCAAACAGAGGTAATATATTTCTTGTTTCAGAGTTTAGATAAAGCACTAACCAATATTACAGTTCTCTTGTTGCATTTTCAACATCTTTAACCAGGTGTCCCAACAGAAGCCATTCCCTCAAGCAAACGAACCTCACATGATCACAAACCGCACCAGAGGTCTTCTATGGCAACACATGTAGGAAGAACTTGCTGGAAATGAAATCTGACAATAGAGGGAACAACAGCTTCAAACCTGCTTCCAAACATAGAAGAAAAATAGAAATAAATAGGTGAGTTAAAGATGAGGAGAAACAAAAGGCTCTTTCTGTCCTTTACATTATTGTGTGATAATTACATAATGGTTGTTGTGTGTAGTATTTGTAATCAGAAGGTTCTGTCAGCTTGGAGGATGAGCTGTGGTACAAGGTTGTGATTTCTAGAGACCAATTGCTAAATTTCTGACTCAGGTCATGTAAGTGGAGATAAGTTTGTTGACCTCCATGCTAATGGCTCTTTGTGAACGTCAGAAAACACATCTATCTGACAAAAATAGTCCTTGACAGTCACCGGTCAAGGGAAAATTAGCAACTATATAGGCCACATCTGAATGGCAGGGAAGAGACAAAAGCTTGTACTTTATTAACTCATATTATAGCAGAATCTCACAAATATGCCTTTTGATGATGTTTAAAATAATTCAGAGCTATTTATAAGGAAATTTCATAGGAGAACACAGGTATTAATTAATTCTTAATATTTCAGAATAAAGGTATATAACACTGCAGTTTTATGAAGGCATTCTGAATATTTTAATCACCACTTACACACATGAGAAGCACCAAAGAACTATATAGTAACTTTTCAAAGAATACATTCTTAAAGAAGGGTTAAATATAACTCTTTCTGTGCTTGTCACAGGGGAGTCAACATGTGAACATCCGTGACTAAGAAAGTCAACAGGAATGATACACCACTGTACACACATGGTTACACAAAGACAACAGGAACACATGCTTAGCAAAATGTGTGTCCTCTAAGACAAGATATGGCTTGTCATTTATGGCAGATCCACAACATCTTGAAGAGCCAGCTGTAACCAGTGGCACACCCTGCTGCATCTGAAATCTCCACAGACACCTACATTTAGGCAACTGAATCATGTTCGTTGAGGCAATGGCACTTGATGCATATTGTATGGATATGTTAAGCTAAAGTTCTGCCAACAGCCTTTCAGCATGTTTTTAGAAAATTCTCCAGTTATCAAAAAAAGTTAGTAAAAGACGAACTTCACATGATATTTATAATAATTGATGCCTTCATTTGCATGAAGGTTTTCAGACATTTTAATTACGAATTCCAAAACCCTTTGAATAAGTCTATCTGTTTGCAACACTGGAGCCTACAACACAGTAACACAGCAAACTGCTATAATAAATGTTTAAACGTAGCAAACTGCTTCTTAATAATGGTTTCACAGTGGTTTAATAACATTCTAAGAGTTAGAATAAGTAGCTGTGTTACACAGTCTAATTATACTAGAACTGTTCCCATGGGAAGGACGATTTGCATGGCCTACGGAATAATTATTAAAATATTTGTGGCTAATAGACTAAATTCATTTTAAGAGACTTTTCATTTTATGAAAATTTTGATAAATGTTTCACATTCACAATTATATTTGTGAATCCAGCACAAATCCTCTCTAGAATGACAGCTTCATTATTACCACTGTTACAGTCTTTCTGAAGACAAAAACTCCTGTTACAATACGTTAGAGTTTCGGGCAAGTAAGTAGTCCTTTGACTTCAACTGTACATGAGACTGCACTAATTGAAAAGAACACCAAAAACTACAGGGTGTGACATAAGAAAATACTGAACCTAACAGGTAGCAGTTAGTGTCTCAGCAGTGAGAAGCTGACAAAAGTTACAGACAGAGCCATGAAGGATTGCAAGATATCACAGGTAGTTAATGGGAAGTTCACCCACCAAACTCCAGAGATAACTGTAGGGGAGCACTGGTGACTTTTTTGTGGTTAATATCTTGAAAGACCAGCAGCACCAGTATAACTATATCAGTAATAACATAAAAAAGTAAGATTGCCTGGATAATGGTATCAAATAACAAATTTAGATAAAGATGTATCTGAACTGTGACAAATTGAGAAAAGTAATTCTGGATTATTTACTTTGAATGTGGTGTGGGAAAGGAAGGTACAAGGGAGGTCAAAGGAAGTCAAAGAAAAAGGAAAAGAGAGAATAAAGTGTGTGAACCATTAAATCCTCAGTTTACTTAGCAGGAAGCACTGAGGTTGGTCACTGCAGCTGGAGGACGACAATAAACAAAACACACTTCTCTGACTATAACCTGAGAATCAACCCACTTCCATGTTCAGGGGCACCAGAGTAGTGGTGGTCAGGGTAATTTTCCTGTTCAGCAAGGGAGCACCCAGGAAGACAGATAAAGCATCCTGCTGTCATCATATTGATGCCCTTCTCCAACACTCATAACAGAACAACTATTTGCTTGTCACTATTTAAAAGGCTTCAGTTCTCTAATAGGAAAGCCCAAACAAATGATGTCAGAGGCACACTACACAGGCATATATGATGTAGAAGAAACAGAAATAAAAACCGAAGTTCACAGAATTAATCAAAAATTTACCTCTCTTTGAATTACTTCCTGAAACAAACCAGGTTGCCTCCCGTAAATTGTGTTATTCTACATGTTACTAATTTGGCATCATTGTTACTATTTGCAATGAATATTCAACTCCAGTCAATTAACATCTAAGCAGGATTCAGGATAGGCAGAAGAGTCTATCCGGTTGCATAAAGGCTTGAATCAGGATCTACTGGAGCAGTTTACTATAATTCTTTTGTAAATGTAGCTGCTTTACTCCAGATTTACATGCCTGTAAAATGAAGAATGATTGAAACATAGTGGTCTAGTTTTTGTAAGCATAATGTTGCACTTTTCTACTTTATCATTAAGAAAGTAGAAATACAAAGGAATAGTAAACTTTATATACTGCTAAGGAAGTGTGTCCATTCTGGAAAAGGATAAAGCTAATGTTTGTCCCAACAAAGAGGCAACTGTGTTCTTTCAAACTGTCAGCATTCATGGAGGTCCATCATCCACCCCATCTACAAGAAGCTCAGCTGAAACTGTATTCCATCCTAATTGCAATGTAATTTTCCCTGTCTAGAAAACAAAAGGGATATGTAACTCCAATGATAATACCAGGGTAGAACATCAGGAGATGGGAAAGAGTGGGAAGTTATTTAAGCTGGCACTGAAACTTCAAAGTTACTTAAAGGCAAGACAAAGAACTGAACTCTTGGGAAAAGAAAGTGATTAGTATTTCAAGTCTGCATTCAAACCCCTTGAGGGGACCCCTTGAGGTCCAATTTTCCACCACTCTTCTTCTCTCTTTTGCATTCCAAGACCATGCTAATGCTTCTTGAGACAGTTGAATATATTTCTAATTTTTTTTTCTACACAAACAGAACCATTCAGCTGGGAAAGTTGCAGGTAGTATTATTGGAAAACATGGCCCATATCTAACCTTAAGGTATCCCTGTGTAGGTCTCAAGGGATGGGCTGTAGCAGGAGTAACAACAACAAAGAGCTATATTTATGTCTTCCAAAGAGAGAAGCAGTGACAGATTAGATAGAGGAAGGATTGCCACGGCTGGAGTTCTCTGTGCTTGGTAGAATGCATAAAAAATAGAAAAAAGGCAGATGCAACAAAGCCCTACCAGCTGTCCAGAAAGATGATACTGTGCTAGTACAATATTGTGACAAAAGCAGTTGGAAAGTATGGCGAACTGTTTGACTCCACACCTATAATAATGGCATTACTTAGCATTTATATAGTATGTCTCAGCTGCACAGATAAAGCTCTTTACAAAAGATAGGGATCATTATCCTAATTTTGTATTTGGGAAATGAGTATGTAGAGAGTTTAAGCCAAAATTTTAAGAGTTGGCTCATTTGGGGGTTCTCAAAAATAACCAAGGGATCTGATTTTACAGAGGCTCCAAGCATCTGCAACTTCAATTAGAATGGCTGGTAGCTGCAGGTGCTCATCAACAAGAAAATCATGTTGCAAATGCATGTGATTGAAGCCTTCAGACCCCCGTATCCCAAAGTAGTTGATGCTTTTGTGAAAGGTAGACTGGCTAACCTGGCAAAGCTTACTTGTAGAACTGAGGAACAGAAACAGAATCGAGGTTTCTAGATTCCCATCCTATATAGTACTATATATATTGGACTACAATATCTTCACTAAAATAAGGTCACTAAAAATTTTTAAAAATAATAATAAATAAAACAAAAAAGACAACTAAAATAGCAGATGCGGCCAAAACTTACAGAAATATGTTTTGGGGCACTCTTTTACATACCTAATAATATCAAGAGACAGGGATTAAGTGTGAAGCATAAAAGAGACACAAGACAATTCAGGATGAAGATTTTTTTCTAGAATTTTTAACAGAAAAGATGGTAAATTGTAAGAATATAGTAACGGTATGGTCAGAATATTCAGGCTGAATGACTTAGTATAGCTGCTAAGGGCACAACAGCTGCACTAGCAAGGAATAAGCAAAATCTGAAACACAGCCTAATTCAAGTAAAGGACCAAAATAGTGTGACTAGTTTGGCTCCAAAGCTAACCAGTTTGATAAAAGTTGGATGGAAGTTGGATGAATGTCACACATTGTGGCATATAGGTATCACTTAATGTTTACAATAATTACATCACTATCACCAGGCAAAGAGAGGAAGAAAAGGCGACATTTGCTGAAAATTAATGAAGTTGAGTTCACTAATCCCCTCTTAGATTAGAGACTTCCAAGTATCTAAGGGTTCTGGAATAAAAGATGCAATTATTATATAGAAGGCTGGGTCCCAACAAATTTTCGAGCCCTCTCCCTATAATAATAACTACTAATGTCCTTGCTACAGTTTGCATCTGTTCCAGTGTACAGCTCACTACAGAAAAAGCTTCCTCTTGAGAACAATCTCATAAGGCAGAAGCAGCTGCTCTTGTTCCTCCTGCTCTCCCTCTTCAATTCTTTGGAGTCATGTCACTAAATTTCAAACGATAAGTTTGCTTTATTACTTTAGCTTTCAGTGGAGTTTAGGGACAACTTGGTAGCAAGACTTAGACTTCATACTGAAATGCATGAGAGGACAGCTCTGGAGCCAAGGCCCGGCTCTGCTTCCTTCCAATCTTAGAGTTGTTTAACTAATAAAATTAATTTGCCTTTTTAAAATTTAAAATAAAGACAAGATGCTTTGTTTTTTTCAGTAATCTACATTGGCAAAAATGAAGGGATGTTTTTTGTATGCTGATTTGTCTAGTGAAAAGCCGAACTGCAGATAGTTTGGCCTGGTTCCAGTCTGAGTTGCTTAATTTCTTCTGTTCCCTGAGCTCAATACCAACAAGATAGCTACTGTGCATCAGCGGCTGGGTCAGAAATGTAAAGAATTGGAAGTATAAGAGAGAAAGTAAAGATGGGAGAGATAGCAACAGCAAAACAGCCATCTTGCCATGGTTGCAACAAGAGGCCTGACCTTAAAGTATATTGATAATATCCTAATACACCAATAATTTATAAAAATACACCATCATTTTTGCAGTTTTATGACTTCCTTTTTTTTTTTACATCTAGAAACAGTTCACATTTATGTCTGCTACCATTTTTCCAGCTACTTCTCAGCAAGGAAGGTACAGACTTAATAAATCTACGTGTCCACAAAATAGCTAATGCAAAACAGATTAATTCTGTAGCACACTATCAATTCTTAACATTACAAATCAATAACCGGACTATAAAACACAGCATCTACGGCAAAAAGAAACAACACCATAACTGCAAAGTCCTAATATGCTTTTCTAGATATTTAGGTATCCTCACAGCTTTGAGGTAGATATGCCTGGACATGGTCTTATTTAAGTATCTCAAGAGACTGAAGGGCTTCAAAGCCAAAAATCTATGATATATTTGAATAAAATCCTGAAACCTCACCTTATGAGGGAGACTATAAGATACAGAAAAGAAGAATAGTTCTGCTTTCCAGCTCAGCCAAGTTGGAGCAAGTCCTGCATGATGCATGGGTTAGTCCTTCCTGCCTGTCCTTTATTGAAGAGCATATCAGCAAATTTTCACCCTCAGTATATCTAGATCAGAATCTGATTTCCCTGTATAAAACAGAAGAGTATTTGTTTGCTTTCTGGAAAGTGTTCAAGCAAGACACATTTACCAAACTGCTTTGTTCTAGCAAATCTCAGAGAAGATTTTGAAGAATGGATGGTTCAACACCCTGTGGAGAGCAACAGCTGCTCCATGGTGCAACCTCACAAGGGAGCAACGAGATTCCCGCCAGCTATGGATGAAAGTTCAACATGGACAAAATTAGATATCTCAAACAATAATAAAGACACTTATCCCTCAAGCAGTATTAGGATCTTTAATGACTACAAGTTGCTAAGATACTAAGTCTGGACATAAACCACCATCCGAAAAACAACATTTGCAAAAACAGATGCCTTGTAAAGCCCTGCTGGGTGGGGTACAGTGTTACAGAGACAGAACGAGTGCAGTTAAATTACAGAGACTAGTTAGCCTTTGGAAGTTTAATAACTAAGCAGCTATTAATTGTGACCTGGTGCACCATATATTTGTAATGATGTGTTTGCTAGTACATTATATAAATCACTTACTTTTTCCTTATGTTTCCTAAGAATTACTTATAATTTATCAAGTAACTGCCACCAGTATTTATTATTTTTAACTACAGGACCAAGATATTTCCAGGGAAAGATGTCATCCATAAATATAAAACTAAATATATTGCTGAGTTCAGGAAATGAAATAGTATTTAATTACCAGCAATTGCTATATGTAATGTCAAATGCTAACCACAACTACTACAAATCTCATGTAAAATGGAAAAATTCATGTGTTGCTGCTAATACTTTAATTTACTAAAGTTAATTTTGCACTCTACTTAGAAGAGAGGATCAAATAAATATAGTCATTCCTTTACACAATGTAAGCTGAGTGAATACAGTACTTCCAGACTGCAAAATTAGAATAAATAACACTGCAGCTGAGAACAATAATTCGTATAAACCTTGAATATGTGCAGTTGAAATCAATATAGATCTTCAATCAATTTCACTGATCAAAGTTAAACTCATCCTGCAGAAACCATCATAAGATAGTTCTTATGACAATAGTAATAACTGTTATTAGTTCAATATAAAAAAAAATAACAGCAAAAAATAACAACAGCAACAGCCTTTGATTGTTTTAATTTTGTGACATCATTCATCTTGGACCCTGAAAGTCTATAAGTCTATATAAACTTACTGTTTTCTTATTGATATTTCTGCTGGAGTACCCCCTAAGCTCTGTGAGCAGTTTCCATGGGCCATGCTACTAGAAATACTAAATAAGTGTGCCACTGATGTGAGAGAAAGGAGATGAGTAAAAATGATGAGATTTCACTCAATTTTAGGAGTTCAGCTATGTATGTTTTCAAAATCCTAGCATTCAATCACCGCATCAGGTAATGGATTACATTGTTATGGGAAGGATTTTTGGTGTGTCCTCCCAGTCAAACATGTTTTTCATATGTGTCATGATGGACAGGAGAAACTGGGTGGAAATGAGGAGGTAAAAGGAAGGTTGTTCACTTTATTATAAACATATTTAATGTTTACAATTAACATAAATTAGAATTTAGGACAGTGTGAAAGACAGAAACCAGATGGAAAGCAGTGATGACATATAAGGCATTTTTACCTCTACATCATTGATTCAAAGACAGCCACTCAGTACTAGTGACTCAGGAAGATAAAATCAATGACTTATCTTTATTTACACCAACTCAGAAGTGCCTATGAAATTATCTCACATTCTGGATGTCATGATTGGATCCCTCTTAGGAATTTCAAATCTCAAAGGATTGTAGGAACTGAGGGGATCAAACTATTCTTCTACAGATAACATTTCCAAACCATCACTAAGGACACCAATCTTCTGTTTTATATACACACATACATTAAAATACATGGTCTTTCATACAAATTTTCCCTTAATGTCCTTATTTACATGATCTTTTAAAGACATTCACCAAAGCCTTTTTCTAGTTATGTTTCTATGGAGGTTTTATATATTTACAGATATGGCTAGATGCTAAAACAAATTCTTTCTCTGCTGAGTCAAGGCAAAATATTCAATGAATCTGAACATTCAATGAATCTGAACATTCAACTTCACCAGCTCAGCAGTCTTATCTGCACACTTTCTGAGCTTGGTGACAGAATTCACTAAGCATGTTCAATATTCATTTTCCCAAAATACCCAAACAGGACAAAGGAAAAGTAATTTTCATATACACAACATAGGAAGGACCATTCAAATATAAGGAAAAAATTTTTTATGGTGAGAGTGACAGAGCACTGGACCAGGCTGCTCTGAGAGGTTGTGAAGTCCCCTTCTTTGGAGATCTTCAAGACCTGCCTGGATACAGTCCTGAGTGATGTGCTATAGGAAATCCTGCTTTAGCAGAGAAGTTGGATTAGATGATCTCTAGAGGTCCTTTCCAACTCTGACAATTCCATGATTCTGTAAACATCTGCCTTTTCAGGGTACTTTCAAAAACAAATTATTAATAACTAGAATGAATAGCACAGGCATTTTTTGAAGGAAAAAGTCTTCCATAAATTTATATACAAGTATTTCTCTAGCCTTTCCTTGAGTGAAATGGAGTAATTATTTACACTCAAGAAAACAAACAAAAATGATCACCAAGGACAAGTTAAATAATTTGAAAAAAAAACCTTACACCTTCAACATTTAGGAAAGACTGTAAAAATGAAAGGTTTAAATGGAAACATTTTATGCCTTTACTTTTCCTGAAATAAAAGAAATCAAGTTTATGAATAAAGCTCAGTTCCTGTTATGCCTCTATCCTGTTTTCATCTGGGACAGAGTTAATTTTCTTTATAGGTGTTGCTACATTTCAGATTTGTTATGAAAGGAATATTAATAATGCAAATTTTCAGTTGTTTCCAGGTGAATTTTTACACATAGAGGCTAAGAAGGAGCCTAGACAGAACGATGGAATGGCTAACAGAATATTCCATACTAGAGACATCATGCTCAGTATACAAATGGGGTTTGGCCAGGGAGCGGATACTCATGATTGCTACTCAGGTGGGTAGCAATTCACCAAGTGTGAGAGTGACTTAAGTCATCAGTATTTGTATTGTTATTATTTTCCTTTTCTCTTATTGTTCTATAAAACTGACTTATCTCAACCCAAAGCTTTTTTTCTTTTCCCTTTTCTTTTCCCTTTTCTTTTCCTTTTCTTTTCTTTTCTTTTCTTTTCTTTTCTTTTCCCTTTCCCCTACTTTTCTCTCTCTTCTCCCTGCCCTTCTAGGCTTCCCCCCAGCAGTGAGAAGCTGCTGTGTGCTCCTAGCTGTTGGCTGGGATTGAACCACAACAACCTCTCAAAGAGCAATGTCTAAATGTCAAACATAAGTTTCTTCCACTTCCAAGCAAAAGCCAAGATACTATGTGAACAGTACATAATTACTAAGAGTATTTGCTGTGATGGTACAAAACATCCAACCAATTTATGCTCTTTAAATCAGTCATAGACCAATCTTCAGACATGCTTCCCAGGCATGTTAGGAAAAGCAAATGTAAAATACTCTGTGTCTTTTCTTCTGAGGTCCTGTAAATTTCATACACTGCAGTCATCTTTCCAGACTCTCCCATATCCCTTGCTCTCCTCTCAAAGAGAAGAGGGGAGAGTAGCCTGATTTTCTAAACTTAGATAATCATGTTGTATCTTTCCTGACTCTCTTTTCCCCATAAATTTCAATCCAGAGGCCAATTTAATTTAAAATTTGCAGAAGTAGGTCTCTCAGAGATTAAACCTCTGTGAATTTCATAAAAAATGAGGTAACTAGAAAAGACAGACACATATAATGCCATTGTCAAGGGAAAGAAACAGCATGGTTTTTAACCTTTTTCAACATCAAATAATCTACCCAGGAGAACATCACAATCATGGCGTACTGACACTCTGGTCAATGTTACTGAGGGTTATGTCAGGACCTCAACTCTTATTAGCCACAGGAGAATCCACAGTGGAGAGCACCACTGAGTATTCTTTGACTGTGGCAAAACCTTCAGTGAGTTTATGCCATTTATCATACACCAGAGAATATGTGTTCCAGATGTGCTCATGCTGGCAGTACTCACTATTGTGGAGTTTCTAGCATTTAAAAAGGTGGCAATGCAGACTGAAGCTTGTTTTCCATAGAGTATTCATAACCACTCTCTCTCATTCTGACACTCTTTCCCTCCTTTCTTCCAGGTGGAGTATCAGATGTTTAATAAAGCATGAGCTCATGCTTTATTATATATATATATTATATCATAGTATACTTGAGGTAAATTTGTCCTTTATCTAGGAGATAAATCCACAAGAAACTTTACTAATTATGGTTGTTTTTTCAGGGAAGTAGATTTTTTCAGGAGCTGAGCAAAAGTACTTGAATCACTATGTATATTTATATCATTACAATATTTATAAGGGTTGGAATGCTACACTCAGAAATCAGAAAGACCTGTATACAAAATTCCAGTGATTTCTTCCTTTAAAAAAAAAAATAATTCCTATGTCAAATGAAGACCCCAAAAATTTCTGAAGAACTGTGCTTTCATCCTAAAAATACAGCCTGCAAAAAAATTCATCCAGTTTAAAGTAGGTTGTCTATTAATACCTTTCTCAATTGAAACACTTAGGCCTGAATTTCTTCTCACCTCTGCACTGGGTTTTTTATCAGCATAATACCACACACTACAATGAAATCATCCAATTAGAATTCAGGGAGAATAAGGTACCTGTGTTCCTATATTGATTTGATAGTACACATTATTTATCCACTAAAAATCTGAATAAGAGTTTGAGAATCTTAGTGTTTTACTATGAATTCAGCTACAGTCATGTTCTTTGAGATGTGTAACTTCATTTTTTTCAGGTCTATGTTAGGAAATTAATACATTTTCTATTTAGGTACGATGAACACTTATTCTCTTGCCAAGCTAACTCTAAATTCTGATAGATGTGACAGTTCAAGCAAAACATTCTGAAACTCTTCCAAAACCCTGAATTGCAAAGAATGCAACTTTATGCTTAGAAGAATTCCATTAACTTTTGTCGGGCTTGCTTTTTTTCCCCATTTGTTTTCAACTGCCACTAATAGCAGAAATTACAAAACAGAACAGGAAAGACTATCTCTGAATATGTTTGAATTGATTTAGAGCTTGAGAGCACTAAAAATCTTCCAAAAATCCTGAAATTTCCCTAGAACACTATGCTTTTATGTAGATAAACTACTTATAGAATATTCTATATCAGATTTCTGCCAAATTTCAACTGCCATTGGAGAAACATATAAACTTGCAAAACAATTAAAAGCAAAAGAGATACTTCAACAATTTGGTGAACCACTTTAGGCATCATGAAGCAATTTGCAAACTTACTTATCTAGTACAAGTCACATCTGTCCATCACAAGAGGAAAATACTTGCCAATTACTTCTATTGCACTCTTACATCACACAGAGATAAATTGACAGAGTAGTGATGTATAGTTAGCTTTGCTTTTTTAATTTCTTTCTGGAAGACTGAAATCAAAAAGATGGTTGAAATCCACTCTGCAAAGTTAGTGGCCATTGGACAAATAGTTTGGGATTAGGATTTTAAAAATAAAATAATAAAATAAAATGGAAGGTAAATAGACTAACTGAAATTGTTTTCTTATGTAATATGTTTCCCAAAAGCCTTGTTGTGACATTCTATCGCGCTACTACTACTACTATGTAGTAAGCTTGGAGTTTCTGCTGCCTCCAAGCTGAAGGACTTGATACTTTAGCATAAACCACAGAATTTCACAGCTTAAGTCAAGATATTCACAAGATCATTTCCTAAGAGAAAGTTTTGCACTTCTTCCACTTGTGTATCAGTGGAAAACACTGATTAGTAAAACCCTGTACAAATTTTAAGATTTTAAGTTCAAAAACCTTTGTCTTCAGTCTTGGTAATACAATTCAGAAAGTACATCTTAACATTCTAGATCTTTACTGTGAAAATGCTTGGGATAAAAATATTTTTGAGTGAGAAGTGTTTCTCTCATGGAATAAAATTAATGGATATATCCTCCACCAAAGTACGTCGTTTTAAGCTACAGCACTGAACAGTCAACTTCTGTACTGGATTTAAGAACACCCAAGGCAGGGGGAAAAGAAATAAATTCCTATAGTGTGTGTGTAGTCACATGGTATCGTGTAAGTCTGCTTTTCCTACCAACTAATGGCAATCATCTCACATACTCAAGTCTCCTGGGTCTGAGGAGGTTGCAGCTATGATTTATAAACAGCCCAAGACTGAAAAATTTTCAGAGAAACTCAGGACAATTTTATGTAGCATAGTGAATCAAGGTGAGCTCTTTGTGTGACCCACACCTTGAACCACTTAAGTAAAAGGACTTGAGTGACATCAGGTATACATGGCTTAGACTCCTCTGGACTGCAACAAAGCCCCTCTCTATGGTGATTCCTGTTACATACTCACTCATGATTCCAACACAAACCTGGTCATCTTTTTGGACAGGGCAAGGGGCAGCCTGATCATCTGGCACCCACACTGACAATCATGGCAAGGAGTCATCTGGGTTAAACAGATGACTGTATGGTAATAACGCTTCCAAATCTAAGATGTACATTCTCCAGTTTTAAACAAGACTTTTCGGGAGCCTATCTATGTCCATGCACAAAACCAAAGGAAACAGCCTTCAGAGTTTGGTACCTTACGTTATAGAAGAATCAACACACCTCTCATTTAGCCAGCCAACATTTGTAGATGACATCAATCTCTTTTGCCTTTGCTAAAAGAGACTGCATACCATGATACTCACAATTCAGACCCAGCAGTCTATAAGCACTCCAATTTCCGGATACCTTCACTATTTCTTTCGTGCTGTTTTCAGGTGGTATTTTGTGCTGACACAGCTATATCTATACAACAAATTATATAGATTTATATACATCTAAACATGTACACATGTTTATATCCAGAATAGTATTTTGTATACTATAAACATGTATACAAAAGTCCAAAATTAGAAAGGACAAATTTAGCAGTGTTTGCACAAAAACCATCGAAAACTGTCTCTCTACAAAATGAGAATATATACATTCTGATTGACATAAGTTTGATGGATTTCCACCATACATCTTATGTACTGAAAATGACCAGGCTTTCAGCTATTGAAGGTAATCAAAATTAAATCAGATGAAATGAATCTAATCAAATTGAAACATGCTAAGGTCTCCTGATCCATTGATAATAGGGTGTATGTGCCTGATAATCTGACTGTACAGACACCACTCTGTAAAGATTTTGTTTCCATTGATGCAAGAAAGACAAAGGATCCCCACAGGCATCCTGGATGGTGCAGGACTTTTTAGAAGAACACGGGTAGATTCTTATATGATATGATTTTGAAATCAACAAGTAAATAAGGAACGATTAATCACACTAGTGATTAATCACTAGTTTACACTTAATTACAGGCAAAGTTACAATGTCACATAAAACTAAAGACATGTGAAACACATGTATCAGAACTGCTGGCATGGTTTTATGAAATCCATATAAAATTACACTAAAAAGTTTCTTTCTATATCATTTGACTTTGGATTATAAATAACAAAGAAGAAAGAGAAAAGCCATGTATAAATCTCTTCATGTGTTTCCAGTGTTGATAGCTATTTCCAGTAACAAGTAAGACTGTCCTGCAAAGGAAAAAAAAAATTGAAAATTATTTGCAAATTAGAATTTAATAATTCAAATTCAACATTTTTTTTTTTTTACAATATAAAAAAGGAGCTTAACATACCGCATATGGGATTTCCCCACTCTTGTTTCACGTACAATTGAAATAGGCAGATTTTCTAGTGGAATAACAACACAAGATTTTTGTCTAGTCAACTCTGCTTGACACTGCAGTCAAATCTTAACTGGAAAATGTAGTGATTTCCATATTTTATTATGGTGATATTTACTGTATTCATTTTTGCTGAAAACATTTGATATGGTTAAAACTCATTTCATCTTGCAACATACTGTCTAATGGAAAACTTGTTTTAGTTTCTGCTAATAACAATTCTCAGTGTGTTTTCTTTTGCTGTCCTAGCCTTTCTTTCTTCCCAAGTGCTCTGATCTTTGGAATGCATTTTCAAGCAAAGAGTTTATATGAAGAGAAACTAAATCAAACTTTCAATTTCTGTGTGGTTTCAGAAATCTCTATGGATTTTTGTGGCTCCAAAATGATAAAAAGGAATTCATTCTATTCTGAAATAAAAAGGGTTTGAGGAGATTTTGAAAGGAACAGCTACAACAACTGATGTAAAAGTTTTACTCGGTCTCAAAGAATAGAATATCAGCTTTGGCTCTTGCATTTTATAGTCTCCAGATAGCTTTTATGTGTTATTACATTACCTTGTACCCATATGGTAGAACTTGTAGCAGTGCTGTAATTTACTGTCTTACCATGCTTAACATTTTAACAAATTGCAAGTGGTTGTTAAAACTAGGTGGTTTTAGAATAGTCTGGAAGATGCCCTGTATTAGCCTGAGCAGCAAAAAGTCCATGACCAAGACCAGAAATTAATTTAATGTCTACTTTTATCCATGTTTATTCCCCATACGTGCTCTGGCTTTGAAGGTGGAGGCATGCTGCACTGGAAAATGCACTTCTGTAGGACTGTAAGTAATACCACTCTAAGTAACTGCCTACACAAAGATGGACAGAAGCACATTTTACAGTGACTGGTAAAGACAAGGCTCGTGTATTTTGCAAAAGCTTTTCATTTTTAATGAGCTATTCACTTTCTGTACTCATTTTATTTAATAGCTTAGCCTCCTAACTCTCTCTTCTCTCTGGTAGTGAATTACTTTCCAGCAATAATAGGAAATTTTAAGCATCATCATGTTGCTGGTATTGTCACTTGAAAATGTGGGTCACCATCACCTCATCACCCCATCCTGGTTTGCTCATTAGTGGCACTTTGTATGGAAAACCTCTGAAGATCATTACAACTGTAGTCTAAAGCCAATGTGCCAGCATAATGAAAAACAATTCAGCAGTTCCCTATGCTCTGTTAGTTGTGTTTGTCATAAATGAGTTGTGGAGATTTGGAGTGAATGATCCATATCATATTGAACTGTCCTTTTTATTGCTGACAATTGAAGGTGACTGAAAAGCTGGGTCAGTGTCAGACTGTATCTAATTGGAAACCTTTCCTCATTAACATTCAATGTTGACTTGTATTAGTTGATGAAATTAGGACCACAGTGGAATGGATTTTATTACACTGAATGAGCTGGTTGAGCTCTCTTCCATTTCAATGTTTTTTTAACCCCACCCCTGGCTGCTGAGAAAGGAATCCAGAAGCAAGGGAGTTGTGAATGACGCAGGACTAAGAGGAAATTGAGTAAAAATGTCAGTGCTGCTCAGGAAATTGAAACCATGTGCATATTTATGCCACATTTACTTCAGCAAATCTTTTGTGAAAATACTTCTTTATAGATCATCTGGGTTTGTTTTGTGGATTTGAATCAGAAGTAGGAGAGAAATATTTCCCAGGTAAAAGGGAAATGTCAAATGGGGAGGGAGGGACAGGTGCAGGGCAAATTGGGGCGGGGGGGGGGGGGGGGGGGGGGGGGGGGGGAAGGGGAAGAGGGAAAAGGGAGGGAAAAGGAAGCAGCAGGAGAGAGGGAAATGATTTTTTTTTCTGAAAAGCAGATATGAGGCTTTTTTTTTTCATAGCTTAGATAGTTTTGCAATAAGAGAAAGGTACCATTCTTCAAAAATATCTGCAACCCTGAATAAAACATTTTCTTGCTTATTAGTTGCTGTAAAAAGCTATTAATTTAAGGAAACCAAGACAAATCTGTAACACCAAAAATGTTAAATATAATTGCATACAGAAAATACTTAGGGGCCATGCTATAAAGATAGACAACATACAACCTACTAAATTTTTACAGATATTTGAAGATTTTCAAAAAGCAATAATATCTACAAATTCACTTTAGGAGCAAATTAATACAACTAAATTGATAATGGCACAGAACATGCTGCCTATAGACTGTCAGATTGAGGTAAATTCTGTTATTACAGAAGAAAAGGGTGGCAAGGGATACTTACCACACAGTGCCTTGCTACCACAAAAACTCCATTAAACTTGTCCTCAAACTCACAGCTATTCTTAAATATATTTTGGGTTTTTTTCTTTTTAATTTCAGCAGCAATTAATTAAATTTGAGTATATAAGAGATATCCTGCTCTCAATTCCTTATAAAATATCTTTAAAGCCCATAAGTCACTGCTAATTATGGACAGAATCTCAGAACTACTGGAACTGAGAATTTCAGATCTAAAAAGAGCAAGGGTTTCCTTTCCAAGCTGCTTGTATGAATCTCTTAGAGGTTTTTCACTTCCATTAAATTCATGACTCATGACTTTTTGCCTCAGAAATCTTTCCAAAAATCAAAAATGTGTAAGTGGACCCAAAATTTCACATATTTCTATAACTCAAAGGCATGCCAAAAACACTATGCAAATATCTTCAAGTCTGTGATCTCAGAAATTCTGCTTCCAAACAGTATCACAAACTGTTTTCAACTCTCAAAAATTGCTCAGTCAGATTCAGACAGGAGTCTGAGTTGTTTTGTCAATGTCTCCTCTTTTTGCCTTTAGTCAGAGATTGATCCATCTAGACTTCATAGCTGTGCTAATTTGTAACCATAAGTACTATATTGTAATCATAAATGCCATATTATAAGAAGTTACAGAAAACTGACAGTGTAAATTGAGAAAGAGAGAAATAAGTCAATAATAGAGTAATATCAAATGTTCTTTTAATATCTCGGAAACAGATTATCGTGGTATGCTGTTGAATTGGTTATCCTGGCCACATTCTTCTTATCCTTATCTAAAACATAAATAAATAAATGAAGCTAATAATATTTGACACATTTTTTTAGCACAGTTATGTGTTTATGTTCTATAAATGTATGGTTTGGGATTTTAGACAAAACTTTTATTGGTGTTACTGGAGAAAAAGTAATAGGCATTTTTCATCTGTCTCAGCTAAGAAGAAAACCCAGAAACTTGACCAGTGTTATGAGAAACCCACATAAATCAAAAAAGTTATCTCACATATTAGAATGACAGTCTCATAGGTTATGCCTAGCTACCAGTGGACAGAATAATTTCCACTTGTTTTGAATCAAATACATTTTGATTTACACAATACAGTAGTTTTTTGAACTCTTTTTTCCTACTCACACACCATGAGAGTAGACTTAGTTGCTAGTTTCTGGTGTTATTGCGCTTAAATGGCTTGTTATATTCACATTTTAATGTCAAAAATTTTCCTCTGATATTGTAAGAAATCTTTGTCCGAGCTTATAGAGGACTTCTTTGCCTCAACATAAAAAGACAGAATAAGCAATCACACAACTTTAATCTATCCCCCCACAGCCGACAGCTGGAGTGTGATGAATATCTTAAATACCAAGACAGTGCTTGGATTTAACCTTGTTACAAAGAATGCTTTTTTTTTTTTTTTTTTTAAATCTCTCAACTTCCACAAGGTATTTAAAACAGCTGTGGTGACAGAAACAAGGGAAAAAGGAAGCATTCACTAAAATGAATGTAACACGATTGTCTGATAGAAAGATCTGAAATTTCCACATTTGAATTTCCACAGGTGAAAAAAAACATCTGGCACAAAATTAGGAAGGATAATTCTATGCTTACAAGATGGAGTGATGTCCAAAGCCAAAACACTGGCTTTGCTAAGAACACCAATGTTTAATTAAATTATTTAAAAACATTGCTTTGGAAATCACAGGTACAGACTCATCTGTGTTGATTCTTTCTGCCTTCCAAATGATTCCAGCCTTCATTTACATATGACTGTATCTGATGTTTGCACACACAGAGTCAACATGTTTGGCTTGCTCAAATCGATTAATAACCTCTCCCTTTTTACCTCTACTGTATTTATGAACTCTAATTACTAAGAAGTCAGAAACCCAGGGAAATACAGACATGAGCATGTGGTTAAACTCATTTGTCTTTCTTTCCAAGCTGTCAATGACCTTTTTGTTTGAGGTTTCAAACACTGTTTAAGAAGAGCTGTATACATTTTGTTGGCATCTGTTGTTTCACCAGATTTGAAGTTCATAATGGGCAGATTATTTGGCCACATTATAAACCAACAGCATCCATCTAACAAATGAAAAATTTTCAATGGGTCACTCTTCATTATAATAATTTGGAAAAGAAAGACATCAATTGAAACTGGATTGAGAAGGTCATTCAATTTGGAAGTCAGTACTTTGGAGTCCTTTTCAAGTTGTATAGCTAACTGGATTTGATGTTCTTAAATATCTTTTCCAACCTAGATGTTTCTACAACTCTAGTTCCTGTCTACAGTTCCTGTTTTACTGAGATTTTATGGCAGATTCTCTTTTTTTCTGGTATGTAGGCAAAAGCGAGAACATGAGTACTTGATAGTTGTGATATGATTTTTTTTTTTTATTGGCACAACAGTTTCTAATATTTTACACTTAGAAGTAAAGCATTTCTCAGTCACTAAATGTCAGAAGAAAGGAGACACACACATCAAAGTCCTACCAATGGATGTTTGCATCCAAACAAAGTGGAAGACGAGAAGGACGTGAAGAAAGAACCGAAATTGAAATAATCCTTTCCAATCTCAAAATACCCATGTGTCAGAAAAACATTTCACATGCAGCTCTACCAAGCTGTTACATTCATAACTGTCTCTATTGCACAGATTCCAGTAAAATTCAGAATAAAATGTGCATATATTGTTGCTTTCAACACAGGGTACACTGTGGATGGGCTTTTATTACTTTATCCCTGTAGGTACTTTCTTCTTCCTTTTCTCATAAGGAAGTTTTGTGCCTTCTTTCCAAAACCCGATTCTTGCCTAGGAACTGCTAGTACGCCAGCTGCTGTACTTTCCCTCCCCTTTGCAAAAACACGTAAGTGGCAATGCAAGAAACAGTGTAAGCACAACACATCTGTGCTACACATGTAGATGTCATAGACAGAAGACACAACAGCCAGGATGGTAGAACACTGACCACCTTCATTCAATAATTAATTGTACCTCAGACATGTTTGATAGGTCAGACTTTAGGAAAATGGAAGTACATGCATCTATTACCAGAATCTTCTTTATATCAAGATTATTGCCACTCCCTTTTAATACATGTATTTTATTAAGCCTGAGCATAAATCCCATTTTAGGCAGGGAGTCTGACCAGTTGTTTACATTACAAATACATACATGTATGTATATAGGTGGAAAAAAAAAAAACACAAAACAAAAACAAACCACCACAAAAAAACCCCACACCTGTTTGTAGCAAAAAAACAGCCCTTTGGGAACACTAAAGATTAGGCTGCTAAAGATGAATTCTAGGCAAAGGATGTGAGATCAAAACATAAAGGTAGCATGATTGTGACTGGGAATTCTCTCAACACAATTAAGTTATTATTTAAACAGTAGAGAAAGTACCCTGATTTTCAGCTTCAAGGGTAATACATTGTTAACACTATTGGTAATATGCTAACAATAAGTACAATATTACCTACTTTATGTAACCCGTTTTTCTGCAGCAACCTACTGACAAGTCTGACCTGGTCGGATGTGGTTAGACAGTGTCGATGGTTCACAAAGTTCACAAAAATATTATAACAGTAATATGTTCCTGTGTTGGAAATTGATTTTTTTAATGTTGCTTTTTTTCTTTTCCCAACTGAAATGTTTATTGAACAAAGATAAGCTGTTGCAATGTTATTGAAATGGAATGTGGCTTTCCGATATTTTACTCAGAAATACATATTACGCCCTCACCTGATTGTCTTAATGTTGCAGGAAGCAGGACTCTGCCTGTATGGCCCTTCTGTGGCACAGAAAGGTGCAGCTGCTATAAATCAAAGAAATGATGACAGTACTGAAGGGAGAGAGGGCCATATGTGGCATTTTCCCTGACCTCTTTGCAAGAGAGTCAAGTCTAGAGTTTAATGAAATGAAATCTCTTTCGAGGGAATCTGGATGAGGCAGCCTCTGGAGCACTGTTCTGGGGAAATAATTTCAGCTGGGCTCTGAGAAGATTTACACCTAGGCCTCCAGTGTCAGAAGCTAAGGCATACTGCATTCACTACCTGGAGACCTTCTTATCACTTCTCATCCTAAAGCCAGGAGCTGCCTCTGAAATTGCTTGAAGTAAAACTGTTTTAAAGACAGAAAAATATATAAACAAATTAGAGTCCAAGATAACTATGACTTTCCCATCAATAAAAAAGTTAGCCTACCTAGGAATTTCCTAACCGTAACAGGGAAAGGGATTAAAGTTGTTATTCACTCAAAAAAGATCAAAGGATGCAGTATTTTCTTCTTATTAATATTAATGACTACTGTCTGTATTGTAATATTTCTTATATTAGACATAAGCTTTTGTCAGAAAACTGTAGTAAACAACTTAGATAGAACTGAAATTTATTTTTCCAACATAGTTTTCCTTGTAAATTTTGGTATTTTTCTTCAAACTACTAACTACATTGGGAAGAGAACAGATTTCAGTAAATAATTTTGTTCTTGCTTAACATCACTCAATACAGAAATTACACTCAAGTGGTTTATTTACTTAATGATTCAACCAACCGAGCTATTAAAAATTAGGTTAAAAGAAGTTTTGTATAAATAAACCACTACTCTTTCAACAAGATAAAGGAACAGGTTCTTTTGTCAGATCTTAGCAAATCAGATATTATGCCTAAATGAAATGTTTTTGATGTATGTCCCAATCTGCTTAATATTAAAGAATCACAACATCACACAGCTGTGTAAATATTTATTTGGTTAGTTAATCTTTAAAATCATACATTTTCACAGTTTAATTGGAATTGAAAAAAAAATTTATATATGTAGGCTATTCAGACTTCTGAATACAGTAATTTAAAAGGAAACTACCAAAACCTCCTGATCTCTATTAGGCAGAATCACCTATTCTTCTGCAATGCTGTAAATGTTCTGAATTCCTCACCAGAGAATATAGGCAGAAAGGTCAACAATTATGCAAAATAAATAATGGGTTTAGAACAATCAACCTATCCAGCTGCTGCAAAGTAAGCACTCTCTAAGTCTGCCTGCCAGGTGCAGGCCTCTTTTCCTTGTGGGGTTGACCAGGACCTTTCAGAAAATGATGCAGTAAACAACACTGCTAAATACCCAGGGAAAATGTCTACCAATATATTTGAAACCTAGAGGCCCTAGATTCAGATAATGGAAAAGTTATTTATTTTGTCAGATGAATTTTATTAAGAAATAATTTATTTTTATAAAGCACAACAAAAATTATGATCTAGAAATAACTGCCTGAAAAAAAAATAAGATTTCTTTTTGTTGGATGAATTATTTACATTCTACCTTGATTTGCCTCCACTATTCAAATGCTTCAGTTTGCAAGAATTTAATTGTGTAGTTAGAAGCATACATATTGAGTGAATTAAACTCAATCTACCACCACATTAATAATAATATTCTCCTGTTCAAAGGGACAAAAACAACATTTTGTGACTTATGTGCTAAATTTCATCCTATTTTGAATGATCTCTTTCAAAGAGAGCTCTCCATATTGCATCTGCTGCTTTTAAAAATTGCCAGAAAGCTTTACCAAATACTTTTGAAGAGTGGTTCAAGTAGGAATTCACGTAAAGAGAAGATTTTACTGAGGTTATTTGTTAAATTGTATCTCCTATAATCTCCGTATAGCAGCAGAATGAACCCTAGAATCTGGACCTAGTCTCCTCCTAACTAACTCTTTAAATAATCCTGCCCTTCTTTACTTGATTTTTTTTTACCTTTCTGTACTCAGAAAAATGAGGAACCATGGGCAGAGCCTAACATATGGTACATGGAGCTCTGCCAGTGCTTCTCTTTTCTAATTTGAAATATCCTTCCTGCTGTTTAAATCTTTGGTCAACCTTAACAATCCTCAGCAACCCTTAAGAATCAGCTACAGTGCATTAGGAAATGAGTCTTTAAGTACAGTATAAGGTAGTGTAGAAACTCACCAAATACATTATTATTTTTCTTTACTTATCAGTATCAAGAACTAAAGGCAGGAACTACAAAAGAATAAAACATGCCAACGCCATTCCTGAACCAGCAATACATTTTGAACTATCTATACAGTTCAAGATGCACAGAATTACAACAAAGCAGGTTTGAAAGGGGTGCTTTTCTCATTTTGCAGCTGCCAAGCATTATTGGAAATGGGAAGTGAAGCTAGAGAAGAGGGGAGAATGATTAGAAAATGTTTTCCTGATGTTTCAGGGCCTCTCATCTCACTGGCTGCACAATGAACAGTGAATAAAAAACCTGTAGACAGACAGACCTATATATATCTAATGTACCTGAAAATTCAACTTTCTTTGGAACTATGAGTCTAAGCCCTTATAAGGCAAAAGGATGAGGCCTTTTTAAAGATTAAATACTGGGCAATCCAGATACAGAATAGCCCTAGAGAATCATCCTATTATCATTATAATATCATCTTAAAAAATTAAATTGGAAAAAAAAAAAAAAGAGGGGAAACAGCACAGACTTAGGCATGGGATTGGATCACCATCCAGGTGCAAACAGATGTAACAAGTTAAGCAAAGTAGAAAGTTACCTAAAATGTTAATACAACTATATCACTGATAAGTCAGTACTCTTACGTGCTTTGTTGCAAGCAAAAGCAAGTTTCTGGTACTGCCTAAGCTTTCAGTGTAAGCACTAGCAACACACCAGCATGATAATATACCATCAGTCAGACTGTCCTAGCAGCCTAGGATAATGAGACACAGTATAGCAGGGAATCATTGTGGTGGATATAGAGGCGCTGAAGGAATGTAACAAGGACCTCACATGGTTTCTTTGGTTCTTAAGTATTTCTGTATAAATCTGTAGCATTTCTTTGTGCACCAAACTTACTGTCACAGTCATTGAAAGCAGTGGTTTGTAGGATTTTCACAAACAAGGAGGAACAGGCACAGCATTTTCCCAAGGTGGAAAACTAATCAAGGGTAATCCTGATTTAGACTCAAAGAGTTATAAAATAAGCTCTATAAATACAGTGGGAGGGGAAAAAAAGAAAGGGGGAAAAAAAAAGGCCCCCCCCCATCTCAGATGGTATTTTGGCTGTATGATTTTCTCCTGGCTTCCTGGCTTCAGAATGATGGAAACAAGCTTAAATGCAGCCAGGTCTATTTTTCCCCTAGCCAGAAAAAAAAGGTCTCAGAGCTAAAATGTCACAATGCTTCTTATTTTCAATTTTCATGTTGTAGTCAGAAGCTTAGCCTGACATTTTATCTTGAACTCTCATAGTTGCAAGAAAACAAAGGAAAGCACATAGGTGTGAGGAATTAAGTACAAAATGTCCCTCAGACTTACTTCCACAGTTCCTGGGTTTTGGTTGCTCATGACTGTTACTGGGCCTTGTGCCACTCTAGCCTTTGGAGTACACAATGCCCATGCTGGCTGCAGCTAGCCTCTTCTGCCGTGCAGTCCAGGTAAGGAGCACTGTGGGTTCCTGGCCTTTGACCACATGCACAGATGCTTCTAGTTGCTGTGTCAGCTTCTTCTACCATCAAAGTTAACTATCTTCCCAACAAAAAGCACGAACGTTCCCCTCTAAGTGTCCCCAGCTTATATACTGGGTGTTTCATTAAATTAAATTAAATGCACCTTAGACACTGTGATGATAATAATATTCCCCATCAGTTTTAGAATATTGCACGCAATGAAGATTAGACACTAATTTGTCTCCCTGAAACAAACAAATACAAGTTAGGGTTTCTTAAGGGTCTTAAGGGTCTGACTTTCTCTCATAGAGAACAATACTGGGGACAATTTTTTTCATAAGCCATTATAGTTTTGGTCAGTATAGGTATTACTTGGCTTTCTAAGGCCCAGTATATTGTATCTCACTCCAGTCTTTCATAGTTCTGTCATTTTCTGATAGTGGGAATGAAGGAGAGAACTAACCCACGAGTTCAAGCCACTGGAGCAAGCACAGTGGTAAATGCCACACTCATGCTGATAATCCAGAAAGTAAGCACAAGCAATTTAGAAAGGGTCAAAGGTCAAAGGTATTATTCCTTAATGTTAACAGCCCTCACTCTGAGACTAAGATGAGACATCATGACAACTATTACTATTGCTGACTTACGTATTTTTGGGGTAAAGACATTAATCTAGTCAAAATATTACAATACTACAGATTTGGGTTTGCATTTATGTAAATTACTAATTTACACTAATTTACACTAATATCAATAGTATCTGTTATTCATACCACTGCAGTAAATAAAAAAAATCTTAGCCTGATTTTATCTGGTTACTAGCTTTGGCTCTCTGTTCTTTTGTATGAGACATCCTTCTGTCCATTAGACACTATTTAGACCCAGTTGTTCTTATAGGTTGAATAGAAAATCAGACCCTTATGTTAACAGTAAAAGTTTTCTGTAAAATCATTTCCAATACCAATTTTAATTTTTTGAAAAGTTTCTAACTTAAAATACAAAGATTTTAGAGTAGATAGCATGAGAAAAAGGAAAGAAAAATAAAAAAGAAGCTATTAAAGTACTGATAAATCAAGATCCTGGTGGACATATGAAATGGAAAGACAGAGATATTAGCTCTTCTAAGGATAGTGAAGAATACATAGTGAAGGATGATTAACTAACTGTTAGCCATATTGCTTGATCACCAAACAGCTTTCCCCCATTTCCTCCTCCACAATGTGTCCCCAGTGGAACACACTGCATTCAGTTTTTCCATTACTCTTCCCTTCTTCTCTTTGCTTTTTCATTTCCCCAAGGCAGGTTTCCCCAAGGCAGGTTTTTCAGGATATTATGTAAATCTGACTAAATAACCTTAGAGCAACACTTAGAACATAAATTAATGTAGTAAAAGTGATGCATGCCACAAAGCAGTCTTCTATTATTTGTTTGCAATTTTGCTTTCCTATGGAAAAAACAAAAAAGGGGATAAAAACAAGAAATGGAAAAGTGTTGTCAAGGTCAACAACATTTCTCTGGTTCAGGATTTCCCCAGGTGAAATTATTTTAATTTATAAATTTGCAGAGATAAAAAAGGCCCTGCTGTGAAAACCACAATATTCACTGTAGCGTGTGGTGCTGATGAGCTCCACCAGATGATAAAGTAAATTGAAATCTCACATTTCGAAGACCTTTTGTTAGTGGAGGGAGAAAATAATGTGAGAGTTATAATGTAGAAAATAGTATTGCAGAACTGATCTCACTAATTTTACAATTCTGTTACATGCATAGGTTATCATACTAATTAGCTTCATCTGGGATATTAGTCATCTTAATAGAGGGCTTTCATGTTTCCTTTTACTTCAGTTTTAAAGCTTGCAGTTTGATGGTTTCAGACTGCAATAAAACTCAAATCTCACAAAATAGATCAAAAAAGGATAATTGGATTTTTAAACAAACCACTCTGCTGTAGGCATGCCACCAAAGGGAAAATAGCACACAAGAACTATACAATAGTTCTCAAATCCAAGTAAATGGGAGGTACATCCCAAGAGCCAGAACAAAATCTAATGTGTGACAGATATTTGTTTCCATTTGTTTTTTCACAGATTCATCCTGCAGAGTGCTGTGATAACCTATATCTTTAAGCACATAACTAGAGCTAAACACAGTTAAGTTTTCTTTTCCCAAGTCACGCCACCAGCAATGACTGGTTCTGACAGCAGAAGTCAATCACTAGATTTATTTCTTAGTATCATGGCGTGAATGCAGCAACTACTCAACAATGAAAACATGTAACACCTCCACATGAGCAGATTCCTGGAAAAAAACCTCAGCCTGCCGTCTGAAAGAAAGATCCCTTTCTTATTTTTTAATAACTGTTTATTTTTGGTGTTGTTCCCAAGAATGTTCTAGCAGATACACCTCACAGCAAGCAAAAATCTCACCACTTTAAAAAAAATAATGGAAAGATCAGTCTAAAACTCAGAGTGTTTTTATGGTTTAAAGTCAAATGAAAAATATGAAACAAAATCTTATGATATGCTTATGTTCAGTTAGAAAAAAGATGTCTTGAATATTCACATTGACCCATTTGTGGATCATCTGGTTTCAAATTATTGGTGAAAGCAACAAATTACAGTTACAGAGAGACATTAGTTATTCTTAATTTCTAAACACTCCGTCAGCATTTGAGAATTCCCTCTTTCTCAAGCTTTTAGTTTGGTCTTAGACTAAAATAACTCAAAAACAGAAAGGCAACATTAAATGGCAAACACTTCATAAGCGATTTTGTTACAATTATGTACTCTTTACTGATAGGAAGAACAATTAAAAAACAAACGCACTCAAACCTCTACACAGATAGACAAGATAGTAGGTAGTGGTTTTTGTAACATCTTTCATTTGATAGAGGATTATCTTTTGCTTTGAAGCCCCACATTTCAGGGGCACCAAGGAGTTTAGAAATGCCTCAGCTTCAAGGCAATTTACCTCCTGAGCTTTAATTCTTTATTGAATTAAAAAAAAAAAAAAAATAAATAAAATAGTTTTGATTTATTGGGCAATCAAAAATACAGTAGAAGCACTGTTCAAAACAAGTTTGGAGGAGATCTGGAAAATCCTCATCTATTTCTATTATTTTACAAAGACCATCATGAGGATTCCCAAAGTGTTGTAACCTGAATTATTTTTGTTAATGTAGGTACTTTCTCCTAATTATTTTTCCAGGGGAGGAAATGGTGATTTTTCAAAACAATTTTTTTATATTGTCTTGAGAAAAAGTTATGACTTTAGGGCCAATTTGACTCTTCCAAAGGTAGAGTAATTTATACAGGTAAGAAGGCAATTCCTTCATGGAATGTACACTTAATGCTTTAAAACAGTTTAAGAAAACCTCAGATAGCAACTTTCTGTAGGTTTGTAGCTGTTTTGGTAGCCAATGTCCACTTTTTTTACAGCTACACTAATAATCAGATAAATATTTTCTCATCTAGAGAAAACACTGAAAGAAAAAAAATATCTCTTGTGTGCCCCAGTGATCACTCTTTCAGAATTGAAAGGTGCGTATTTCATATAATGGCGTAAAAACATTTTTACCTATATCACTGTAAAATAAAAGGATGAGGCAAGGGAAAAAATCATAAGCATTTCTTTTGATCTTTGAGAGTATTAAAATCTCTGGAAAGGACAGAAAACAGCCAACCATTTGAAAACAAAATTTTCAAATTGGACTTATGGTATCCTTAATTGGTATGATTTTATACACAGGGAAAAGAATAAAAAACAGGGTTTAGTTTGATCTGTCAATGGAAGCTTATAATTGAGCGTGTTCATACTACTTTTGGATCTCTGAAGCAGTCATTAAGACACTGTCATTTCACTCATAGGAATCATGATAATAAAGGAAAGATCTGCTGTTGTGTTTTGCTTGTGTTTTGCCATTTTTTTCATCACTGGAAGGTCTTCATAAAAAACGTGTCTGAAGGACTCAAAGCTATGCTACTATAAGATGATTTAAGCTTCTTCCAGACCCTGGAGATCACAGACTTTGTATTCTCTTCAGAGTAAGGTATTCGGTCATGTTTAAGGATGTGATATTACTCAAAAAAAAAAAATCTAAAAAAGATGGTTGTCAGAAGTTAATAGTTTTATTATGGACACACTGTATGGCTTGTAAAGGGCTGGTATTTGTCAGCTGGATTGTGCAAATAAAACTGTGGACTTTATTATCTAGAAATCTTATGGAAGTAAGTCAATGAAAACAGGAACAAGGGAGTTAAAAGTGAGAGCAAGTCAGTGGCAGTTCTCTGCTTAAATGACCTCTGAGTTTTCAGCTGTCTATCAATCCCTACTTCAGGAGGTTTTGCACAGTTTCCTGTGAATAAAATAGAGTGAAGAAAAATAGATAGCTCTGACTTGTGAAAATCCTAGATATTTCTCAGCTCTGTTTAGAGCTGAAACATAAAGTTCAGACTTAAAAAAGAAAAAAAGATAAATAAAGAGCTTCAGTTAAGTTAATAAATCTTTCCTTGCTAAGGTTTGTGAAAGTGAGAATATAGGAGTCTCAGGATCCAAATATTTTTGCACAGAGTGGGAAAATGGGAAAAAGGAAAATACTTATTAAAGCCAGACCTTGTTTCTCAACCCTATGAAAGAAGTGTCTGCTTGGAAGACAGGTAAGATATGATTGCTATAGTCATACTAGTTAAATGGGATGAAGCATAGAAGAATATCCCTGCAACTGAACAGAAGGAAACTGAGAAGTTAGTTTGCTTGAAGTTCAAAAGGCCTAACCTCAAAAGGTACTCAGTGTCCTTTACCCCCAAGAGACTGACTTAGCACACCACTGAACCAGGCACTAATTGCTTTGTTAGATTATTTAATTAACTCTGAACAAACCCTCTTAGGGGATGCAGCAAGGGACTTTTCACCAATCTCTCCACATGAAAACTTGACTGGTGAAAAGTGAGAAGGGAGAAAAAATGGCCCCACATGAAATTACACTGATGATATTTTTGCAGAGTGAGACATACTCAACATAGTATTTAATTAGCACAAATGTCATTTCACCCACCTATTTTTAGATGAATTTTAAAAACTTGGGAGTAAAATCTGTTTTCTTTGTGATCCACTTTGGAAAGTGACATTGCTTTCCTGTCTCTTGTTATCCCATCTATTTCTTACATAAGTTGCTGCCAGCAAGAGGGATAAGAGCTGAAGGAGAGAAGATGCTAGAAATGTTAGCAGGATACAGGTCTATTCATTTTGAGTAACTTACCAGGACAGCAATAGCTGGCATCGCAACTGGCAGAAATCCACTCAACAGAATCTGAAAATGTGATTCAGAAAGAGGTGGTATGACAATTAAAGTGATTCCAGTTCTGACACATAGCAAATGAAAATAAAGCCCAATTGAAGTCTATCATGCATAAGGTATTTTCAGGCTCTGTTAAACAGCTGCTTTAACTGCAAGCAGCAAACACAGTATATACTTAAGCATACTTCAGTACTGAGTCTTAATAGAAACTACCACCAAAAAGCTTACATTCAAGACTTGGAGAAAAGAGGGGAAAAATATCCAAGCTAAGAAATGTGGTGTGTAATTTACATCATCTGAGCAGCCTCATATTTTTTTGAGGAAAAATAAAGTGTTCTAAGACTTTTGGTCTAACCTTCAGATTTTTTGGCAATGAATTTGGAAAGCATTTCTTAATTTAAAAAGGAATAAAACAAATATGATATCATACTACCCATGAAAGCTACTATAGGATACTTTATTTGACATGGTTGGTCCAGCTGAGGTGAACAGTTACCAAAAACTGGCATCCATGTGGGAATTAAACCCTGTGCAATCTGAAAGTTTGCACAGCTGCATCTTTCTGGTAGTTCATGACATATCTGCTAAATTGCAACATTTGGAATATGGGTCTTATTTGAACATTTTTATTAAGATATTAAGTATACCCACAAATGGCCAAGGAAACCATGTGGTGTGCACTTTGAAATCTGAGGTCAAACGCACTTTTACTAGTTCCTTCTCTGGATTCTCTTTTCCTTCATGTTTCACTGCAGAAACCAAAAATGACAGTATCCTACAGACAGGGCCTGTACTCACTGTCATCTGATTTTGAAAGGGATGTTTTCATAACTGTATTTTTTAAAGATTTTATAGTACTGTGAATAACACCCTCAACATATGTTAAACAAAAAACACTAGGTAAACCCAAAAACACTTAGGGGTAAATCTCACATTATTGAGAAAACCTTTCCTTCAATTGATTGCCATGGTATGAAAAACCTTGCAGGAAGTATTTCCACAAGAGAGTCAACCCAACCAATGATATAGAAAGAAATCAAATATTTTTGGCAATACTGAAATATCAGGTCAAAGGCCCTGACCTTAGCATTGTTTTCTATTTAAGCAGAAAGGACATCAACAAGAGTACCTCAGTTAACCTCAGTTCTAATGACATCTCTCAGACAAATCTGCCACTATTAAAACATAACCCCTTTAGGGTTTCAATGGTCAAAATTACTATCTTAATTGTCTTCCAAAAATCTGTTTGAAATCAATTTTGATAACTAGATGGAATCCATGAGACTGATCATACCATGCATGCATTGAGAAATATGTTCATCCTTCCATGAAAATCCTCTTACTGTCGGACTCGGATGTTGCTGCTGCCAAGAAGAATGGAAGCAGTTGAATTGTACCTATGCCAATCAGTAGATGACTGGGCATTGTGCTGAATGCCATTCCCTTGTGCATGAAAAAGGAAGGAAAAACAAACATGCTATTGGAGTTTTTCTGATGTCCAGCCATGGCTACAGACTCAAATAGGCCACCATGAGAAGTGTTTGCGAGGAAATCGGATATGCCAATTCAGCATCAAACCCTATCTGTATTTTGCCAAGGAGCACAAATTAAAGCAGCCTAAAAGTTGTCTTCAATTCTGCTGGCAGACAAGCTATGGACACAAAGGCCTTTAAGAGCCTTTTTATTCCCCCTTTCCCAGCATACATTTGTGCTTTGCAGCCAAACCCTGGTATGCAGCTTATTAAATGTGGAAATGGTGGTAGGTAATGGAATATTTTTATTTTTTTTTGTAGTTTGGAATGAGATTTGACAACCTCTTCCCTCATTGGAAGATTTTTGGCATACTGCGGTGTACAAGAAAGTTTGTATTATAAAATAAAATGCTGCTGTGGTAATTGACTGTAGTGTAAATATAATTTCCTAATGTATTCCATGTTTCTGCCAACCTTATTTTTCTGGCTGGTCTTGTACTTTATTGGGCATTAGAATAGAGTATGGAGAGTGTCCTTTATTACTTCATGCAGAAAGATATTTCAAATTTTGCAGTATAAATCCTGTACTGCTTCTCAACTGCAGTTCAGTCATCTGAATAAGAAATAAGCTTATGCCAGTGTTAGGGTTTAACTAGCAGTGAATTTCACTTTATTGTGATATTTATGAAAGCTTTTAAAAATGTGGTTAAGCAGAAACCTTCCATGTGGTTTCAGTCAATATTTCTTGAGGAGGAGGACTTTAAAAAGCTGTGGGTTTTTATGTTCTGTCCTGATACCTCACCTTCCTCTGCCTTTCTTCTCTTCATCTATTTCACTATCTCTATCTTGGTGTCACAATTGCCGTGGAAGGTTGTTTCTGTTCATTCAGCTGCTTTTTAGCAAAGATGTCTCCATGTTGCCTATAAGATAAGCAAGAAGCTTGGAAACCAGGACCAAGAACCCTCAGGCAAAATTTCAAGGCTATTGCAAGCATAGCAATTATTACCAGAGGTATAATAGCTGTGAAAGTGTTTGTTTGACTTTATCTAGTTGCAGCTTGAGAACCAGTTTGTAAATTTTTCCTTTTGCTGAGGAATGTTTCTTGCAATTGACATGAAACTGTGGATCTTCAGCAGAGTTTTCCAAGCCACAACCCCCTCCTTTTTTACAGGGGAAACTGAGCATAAGAAAATGGCAGGTAAATAAATTGTGGTTGATTCATGATCTATAAAGGCAGTAGAAGTTGCTGTTTTGGAGCATCTTCTGAAGTGTCTTGCACAGGATAAGAACTCCTAAGTAGACAGAAAGACTAAAATATGTCTTCCAGTGCAAGATCATCCAAAGTTTAAATTATTTTTGGTGAGGAAAATTTTGATAATCTAATATGTAAGGAAATATGTTAGGCACAGTCTGGATTAAATAAAATTTTTCTTCTCTCCTATTATCAATCTTCATTGTAACCCACCTAGACAGCTCTGAAAAACAAGAACTGTTTTCCTGATCTCTGTCTTCCAAGGGACTTATCCTTATCTCTAAATTTTCCATCCTGCTCACTTTTATCTACACATATATTGTACTTCTGCCTGTAGCTGAAGAGGGCTAGAAAGCACCATCCTAGTTGTCCCAGGACATGCATGATTAGGAAACTCTCTGGCAAACTGGGAGCTGTGAATGAACCCCTTTGTTCTGAGGTCTATGTACAGGATCTCAGTATTTAGTCTGCAGAGAGAATAGATTAGCCATCTGGTTTATATGCAGGTATGAAATCCTCTCCTAGTTTTGTATGAAAATACAGTGGCTGGTTTTTTTGTAGTTGTCAATATCCACTTTATGAAATGTGCTGCTGTGTATATGTCTATCACAGCAGAACTCTCAGGAGAGTTCAATTTAGAGACTCCTAACACACCAAATTCCAATGAGACTTTGTTGTGACATGAGCTTGTCCTGTAAGAAAACTTTGGGTGCTGCATAGCTCTTACGAGCTACCCAGACTGCAAGACAGATTACAGGGCAAAACAGACATATCAGCAGGTCGGTGTGCACACTAAATGCACTGATGCAGTCCTTCTTTCAATGAAAAAGGTAGCTCCTTGAAACTACCATTTCAAGTACTGAGATCTCTTCATTGCATTGCATTGATCAATGCATTACATTGATCTGGAACATGCCAGATCAGATCAGTTTCAGCTCAGCTATGTCTGCACCACATGTTCCACAGTCTAAGAGATACTAAAACTTTATAGATATAGAGAGTTGCTATATTTTTTTGATCTAGCCTCTTCTAAATACAAGTTCAAAAAATTAAATTTCACTCTTGCTCCTTTATCACTAGAAGGCAACTAAAAGCCAAGGAAATTGTGGCTTTTTTCAGCTAACACACACTTTCGTTGTACCAGAATAAATAATTTAGATTAGAAGGGACCTCCAGAGGTCCTCTGGACCAACCTTCTGCTCCTAAGGAGATTAGGTTGCTCAAGGAATTTATCAGCCCAGACTGCTGACCATCCTGTTTTGAGATAGAGCAAAACCAATTTCTTTTCATTAATTTTAACTTTCAGTTAAGTCTCCCCTAACTGAGACTGTACCCTCTGAAATTAAAGGTGTGTTTTGCAGACAGTGTTGGCTTCCAGCAGTGATAAGGTCTGATGTTTATAGTTAATAACAAAGAATGGTATGTAGAGAGTACTTGCTTATACTTACTACTATAACAACCAAGGTCAGCTAATTTCATTACGACCCATACTGGAGGGTCAGAAGTGGCAGTGTAAAGGGATCGCACCTGTGGGCAGGAGCAGACAGGAATAGAATACGCTGACCAGCAGCATATTCCATTCCATCTGCATCATGCTTAGTATGAAAGCCGAGGAATCAAAGGTTCAACCACTTTCTTCAGTGTCTGACGTCTGAGGAGGACTCTTTCTGTTCATCTGTCTTTGATCTTGATCCATGCATTCCTGAACCCAGTTCCTGAACCCAGTCCTGAACCCAGTTCCTGTCTGCCACTGAGTCCAGTCCCAGTGCTTGGCAGTGATGTGATCATCAACCTGGGAGCTCAATATTCCTTTTGTATGTATTTGTATATATTTCATTATTTTTTAATTTTATTAATATTATTATCTTTTCTTTTTATTGTTAATATTTCACTATAGATGGTTGAAGGTTTTTTTCCCAACCCATAAGTCTCCCTCTCTTATTCTCTCTCCCTTTCCCTTCTGGAAAGGGAGAGAGGCTATTAGAGAGCATCTATCATTCATTTAGTGGTCAGTCCAGCCTAAATTTTGACACATCAGTAGAGACAGACTGTGTACCACCATGATATTTAAATGTGGTGGTCTTAATGATGGGTAAAAAAAAAAATAACAGAATTTAGAATTCACTTCAGTTTAGCTTTGTTATATTTGCAATGCTAATAAAGGTTTTAAGCATTTAGCTGAATGTCATAAATAGGTCTAGATGTAACTTTGAACCCATGCTACACACACAAAATCTTTGGAGTGCTTTAGGAAACTTTATGCATTTCCAAGAGGAAACATATACAGTGATATAACCATAAACTGATAACTGCAGAATATGAAGCAGAAGACAATAGGTAGAAAGGATCCACAACAACCTGCAACTGTCTTCTTACAGAATATAGAAGTTAAAAAGTACAGGGATCAAACAGCTCTAAAATATGGAAACAACAATCACAATAACTAAAAATTTCAGTCAAGTCAGAAAGGTGGAGTGTCAGGGCTAATAATCTTGGAGGAACAACTTGTCTTCTGAGATGTCTGTTCCAAGCTCCGTCTTCTCTGTAAGCATAATATCAAGACCACTGATAGCTTCACATCAAAAGATTTCACTACAGAGGGTTAGTAATGTCAAAGAAATCTTCTGCAATCTTATGTAAAAGATACCTGACTATGTAAAGTAAATAATTTTCTGGACTATAAAACAACAAAAAGCAAATAGCAAGAGAACAGCTACCAACAGCTGATTACTAGGACAAAGTACTGAAACCGCAATTTTGCATACATGCTTTGCTGTCTTCCTTGAATCTTCTGGGATGCATTGCAGCAAGAGGGAAAAAATTTGCCTATTACAACAATATGTTCCCAAAAGAGTGATGATCCTATGTATTTTAAAAGCTGTCTTATTCAAAGACACTAAAACATATTCCAATTTTTCCTGCTTTAAGAACACAGATAAAATACCAATAACACTTAAAAATAAAAATATCCATGGGTTCAGTTTGCTTCCATAGTGTGCATTTGTTTTTCAGCTATTAACAAAAAATTTTGAATTAAGCTTTTTCTCATTCTAAATGCTCCTAAATGGGAGAAATACCCTAACTGCAGACAAAGGTGAAGAAAACACCCATAGCTTGTATTTAACTGTGTATGATTTCTACAATTTTTATAAAATAAACAGAAATCTCAACTGGAAGTGCAATTAAATGTGAATGGAACAGATATATGCTAATGAGCATTTAAACTATCCAGAATACCAGTGATGGTGCAAGTATTACAGATAACAGTAAGGAATGAAATCATTACATAGCTGAGAAGATAGTTGCTATCTTATATAATATTATAAAAGGAGTTTCTGTCTCTCTCTCTTTCCCAAAGGAATTTGCATAAAAAGTGGAACTCACCAAGTTAAGGACCAAATAAAAGGAACCACATGTCTCACCTGCCATTTATAGTATTTCCACCTTGTGGTAAACATCATGACTTCATTGCTAATCCAGTGGGCAATTACCATTATACAAGAACAGCACATACTTTAAAAGAAGTCATTATTAAGTGATTTTAGTTTAATTCTACTAGCGATTCCTAACTATATCCTTGGATCTAGCCCTTTACTAACGTACTCCTTTCCAAATATGGCTGCAACTTAACTGCAACAGTTACTCTCCAGTTTCCTTAGTGTGTTTTTCTTTCAATGAATTACACAATTAGCTCATTTTAAAATAGGCAGTAGGTAGGGCAAGACAGTTAGAGTCAAATAGTTTGTTATTTAAATACTGCTTTAAAAAAATCTGTGCCTGCAGGCACTTGCTGTACCATTACAGTACATTGGAGCCTAATTGAAGAGTACCTGTTGAAGCCACAGGCCTCTTAAAACAATTACTGTATTCCTGACTAAAATATAGTCATAAATACAAGGAGATTCTGCCTCTCATTTTAACTAGCCCATAAAGACACACATATTCTGAAAGACAAAACCAGCAATGGATCTCAAGCTGTAACAGCATAAAAACTTCTAAATGGATACATTTATGTGGTATTACCAGACCAGAAGTGGTATTACATATGGGTTATGGATATAGCCAGAAGAAAAAAGATGTGCAAGAAAAAAATTTTTTTTTGAATATGATTTTATAAATGGTATTTCAAAAAATACTATATTTATGGTCAAGAAAGTTAAGTATTAAACATTGTTCATGTGCATTGAACAAATAATTAAGAAGTAGAGCAGTGTCTTACGGAAGAAGGTTCTAAAATACAATAGGCTTAAGAAGGTCTTCATGGGTACAGAGGCTTTCCTTATCTGTTGAAAGTAAGAATATCATATTAAAAAGTTAAAAAGACAAAGATGACTTCTTAGTGAAACACTATCACTGTAAGACAGTAAAAACAAAATTTTTCTACCTCTTTCTTATACAATGATGGAGAGAGTCAAGCAACTGTGAAAAGTGTAGGAAGCTACATTTAAAACTCCTCCCGAAGCTATGTCCCGTTCCTAGGTATATATGCTTGCAACCAACATAAAATTACTAGAGTGAAGATACAGAGAAGTGCAGGACTAGAATGTGAGAAGGGGGCACAATTTCTGTTTGGGTGGCACGGTTTCCTAGGTTTTAAAGTGTGTTGTGAATATAATCTGTTGCAACTGAGAGGCACTTGTGCACATCCATAAGGTTTTCTTCACAGATTTTTTTGTTTGTACAATACTTTTATCTAGTAAGTTCGGTAAAGCAATAAGGGTAAAAATTTCCCCTTGAGGACTAGATTAGATCTTCCTGCAGCTCAAGGGTTGTCTCTTATATTTTTATTTTCTTTGAGGCCTGGATGAAGAGTGCCAATGGCAAGAACTTTACTGAAAAAATAACTTCTAAAGCGAAAGGTTTCAGCACATTTAATATTTAGTGGGAAATGTATTCTATGAAAATTGTCCATCTATTTTTTTTTCCTTTAAGTAAAGGAGTATAAGAATCCTCCTTTCTGTTGGTTAAGCCCCTGATTTTTCAGTAAGAACAAATATGCTTGGCCTCTAACAGAAAGACTTCCAGAAGAAGTCTTTCTGGCTTTCCAGATGAGACATACGCTGTGAAAGGTAATTTAAGAAGGGACAACCTCACTTTAGAGCTGCAGACAACCAGGTCTCCAGAGCTCTTCTAAACTCCTGTCTCACTGACTCACTCACATCCATGCCCCAGACATTTCATTTCTGCTCCTGAAATTCAGGAATGATGAAAAGGCATGGTTATCTTCCTCAGATGTGCAACTTCAGAGCATATTCACAGACAAGTGTACTCTGTGTTGACAAATTATAGCATGAGTTGTACCCTTTAATAGGTTAGAAAAGCAGTCTTAAGCAAAGCAAAGAACTTCTCTGTTACACACTTGTAGAAGAACAGAGCTGTCCATTTTGTGAACATGGATTAATTACTGGGTTTTGTATCTCCTGTTCTATGTTGCATCCTTCCTTTTTCTTTCTGGACTGAGAAATTCCTGTATTCCCTAAAATTTTTCATACGTGAATGTAGTATTTTTGTCCCTGATCACAAAATATTTCTAGGCAGTACTTTCTAAATAGCAATTTTTCACAGTACATTCTTAGTACTCCTTGCATAGCACATATTTACACTTCTAAATGTTTTTTCAGAGAGAGGAATTGATGGCGTTCTAGTTCTGTCTTTGCTTCCATCTAATTCCTCTTTCAGTTCCTACTTTTTAGAAGAAAGTTGGAGATGGCTCTCAATAGTCATGTTCAGTCATGTTCTGGGTTTACCAGGAGAGATCTGTTACACAGCTGCAAAAGATACACACATGAACACACACAGAGGAGAAACTAAGAACATTTCAACAACATTATGTTGAAAAGGAAATTCTGTACATTTTTCCCTCAGGATTTAGTAGTTAATATTGCATTTTAGGGCTCTCAAAATATCTATCAGGGTTTAACTGTTTGCCAGGGATGCAGAAACAAGTCTTTTCCTCAGCAGTAAAATGTCTTATTTGGGCAGTGTTTCTTATGTCATGTAATTCAGTTATTTTGATATTGTTTTAATTATTAGGGTTGGCAAGGAAATGATCCTGTTAATTATTTAGACAATTAATTAATTTTCTTTTTACTGCTAGTTCTTTTTTTTTATGCTAAAATGGAAAAAAAAAATCAAGCTAACATTATACAACCATTTAGTCTGCACGATAAAGAATGCCTGAAAAATTGAATGATATAATTGGCTAGAGTAAAACAGCAGAATTCACCACTCAGAGCCTATTAGCCTGTTCATTTAATTAAGATTATGCAAATTCCTGGACAAAAAGTAACATTTTATAATAAAATTGCATTCTCCTATTCAGTCATTCCACTCTTTGAATTGTAGTACAGGATGTTCGTTTAGGACAAGCAGTTTTGATCATAAATATGCACTTATTCACGCCCTGCCATGTCTTATTGATTAAACAGGATATTTTCCCTCTTTTTAGAATGAAGTTGCAGTTCAAAGGTTTTAGAAAAACATTCACTATAAGAAATTGGAAGTGAGTGGTACACTACAACCTCCTGAGAATTACATAGCATCCCTTCTTCCCAAGCTTGTGTGTGGGTTATTGCTGAAAAAAAAAGAGTCTATGCAGTATGGGCTGTTGTTGAAATTTAATAAGTATTTTTTTAAAAAAGCCTGCTGGAAGACAAACATGCGCTATGTCAAATGCCATGAAATCAGCAGGCAGGTCTCCATCTGTTTATTTATTTAAACATATCATGATGTATTTCATCCACAATTTGCAATTCACAAGTGAAAGCTTTGGCTCACATCTCCTAATAGGACTATTAACCCTTGCACTATATTAAAGAAAAGCAATCCCAAAATGTAGTTAAAAAGCCTGAATCCCAGAGACTTATTATATGAGGTAGGGATCTTTCTGATGGTTTATGTGTATAAATTTCAGTAAAGTTGTCTGTGGGCTTTTTGCAGAAGTATACTAAAATTTTCTGTTTAGATTAGGTGTTTCGGTTCAAGGAGGTTCTTCCCCCCTCCCCCCACCTCCTACCCCCACCCTCATATTTTTTATTCTTTCCTAAAAGTTCTGTGTGATTTAATAGTTCTCTGGAGCTCTTAGTAATAATTCCTCCTATGGCAAGTTCCAATATGGAAACCAAATGTCTCCTGAGCTTCAGATAGAATGCACCGAATAATAAAATAAAGCACAGCTTTGCACTCACACAGGAATCATGAGGTCCCTATGCATTTCAGAAATAAATGAATTCTCATAGCATCTTAGCAAGGTGAGTAAGAGCAGGAGATGGTAATAGGATTATTATCCCCATTTTGCTAACATAGATACCAAGATAAGGAAGTCGAATAACTTGCCAAGCTTGTGCTACATAGCCGAGACAAAGCAGATCTCCTCACTCCTGGCTCTAAATATTAATGTAGTGCATTGCCAATGGTTAGCCAAAGTTTTCTAACTTCCAAACCTTACAAAATCTGTCCTGTATCATATAACAACCAGAAAGCTAAGGCATTAACTTTAGCGGGAATTTTTCTACTAGAATAAACATATTTCAGAATATTTTTCTGAGCCTTAATCAATCCTAATACTACAAAACTGAAACAGGTTTTGCCACTTCCTGCCACACTGACAGAAAATAATCTAATTGTCTCTCTTTCAGGGTTTTGGAATTATTTTTCTAAGCACTGGCCAGAGCAAAATAACAGATTTCAGAAGAACATTCATGAGCTTGTGCCTGGCATGGCCAGCTCCACTCTGGGTGCTGTGGACAGGCAATTGTTTCTCTGTGAAGCTGCAGGCCACGAGAGATTTTTTTTTCTGTATTGCCTTTGAATACAAAGAAGAGCATTATTTGTAGTGATAGTCATAGATATATTAATATGTTTTATGCTGGCTTCTCACTTATAAAATGGTCACCGAATAACATGTTTCATGAAAGCTAAGAGTGTCACAAATGAAGAGAAAACAGCAGCTAATTTCAGAAATGAATCAACCTTGCTCTACACCATTCACTTTTTAATATCTAACTCTTATTTGTTTGGTCCTTTTTTGTATTCTCTCTCTCTGTGCATAACAATGTTATGTGAGTCCAGCTCAGAGGTAAGAGTGCCACCTATTGAGTCCCTGGCAATATTTGTCATTGTCTACAATGGAAACAAAAGCTTACATAGCATTTCTTATCATGCATCTGCATGTAACAAAAAGACAAGCAAAGGCTTCCCATAAGAAACCAGGATTTTTATGTATTCAGAGAAAAAAATCCATTATAAGTATTATAAAAAATAATGTCTCTCTCATAAATACACCTTCAAATACTTTTATTTCTTTAGAAAATATGGAAAAGGAAAAAATCAAAACACAGATAAAGGTCAAGTACTTATGGTAAAAAACAGTGCCTGTAATAAAAGAGCAGTTTGTTTAAAACAGTTCACTTATAGTTCAAGGTAATCTTGTCTCCTGATTTGACCCAGAGAGAATTTTTTCCCTTCATCATATGGACTAGTCATTATACTAATTAAATATTTTACTAAGCCAGGGTGTGCTAGATGTCACCTTGGAAATGCTTCGAACAGTATCGAGTAATATAAAAGCTGAATATAACACAGCCACATTACAGGGTTATATTACAGAATGAACTAGCTTTTCTTTTTTGGCAGCAAAATTGCAAAGACAGTGCATATTTTTAAAAATTGCTGGAATCTCTAGAAAGTAAGGAAAACCAAAAAGACTTACAAGAACAGTGATGTTTTTTCCACCTTATTACACTTGCATATGAATTGCATTTTCCTGGCACCCTGAGCAATGATGACATATGAAAAACATGTATATTTTTAGAAGAGTTGTATTATTGTTGATTTGTGTGTATATATTGAGTTTAATCAAGAGAAATCCTATTATATATAGGATATATGCTTCAGTTAATGGGCACTAGCTAGACAAATGAACCGTTTCCTGAAATGTGTAGAAAAAAGAATCAAATGAGAAAATTATCAGAAATTCCATCGGTACAAGAATACTTATCTCCCCAGACCAGGGAATAAATGTGTGTAATTCATTTTAACTTCCACAGAAAGAGGCCTTTGTTTGCTTACCTTTTCTGACCCATGGTGCAATATTACTTACCGCTGCTCCAAAGCAGAGTTTGGGGACAGTCTCTATGTTGGTCACCTGAGAGAGATCTCACATGATTAGGAAATGCATGCTTGAGGAGTTGCATTCAATTTAACTGTAAACAAAACCCTGAACTAACCAAATCCTGATCACTTTTCAGGATCAGCCTCTCTCTAGGAGTGCTGTGAGAAAAATGACAGAGGGTGAATTCTGGTAGCATTATTACAGCATTGCTGCAAGCATTGTTTCCATGAAACAAATGCAGAGGGAAAAAAAAATGCTCTGAGGAAGACCAGAAGGAGAGAAGGGAATAAATGTGTCTGTAATTATTGGCCCCAAATGACTCCTGTGATGATTTGATAACCCCACAGTAAGCAGGCAAACATGAACAGCTGTCACAAACTCGGGAAACTGAAATATCATAACAGAGGGGTGGTTTCTCCCTCAGTATGCAAATGTATGTCTGTACAGGGCAGACAGCTGCATTTCCCCAATCCAGGGATGTCTTTTTCTCAATGTTGCTTAAGCTAGTCTGCTAGAACTTTTAGGAGATCTGAGAATGTGGCCAGTGAGCTGTGCAGACAGAAAAGACTAATCAATAAACCTTGCCTACATATGCTTACTTTATTTCATACCCTTCAGGAGCCAGACTGCCCCAAATTTCCTAGCAGTACAAGGAAACAGACTTCTCTTGTGCTGTTTTAAAACCAACACAGCAATTCCTTCTGTGAATTGATGAGTGAATAAGAAAGTTTAATTCCCACAGCCTTATTTACTTCTCAAACAGGCCTCCTAAACATAGGCAAGAAAATCTGAGTTCATAGGAACTGCTGAAATCACTGTGAGAAATCTTCAGCTACCAAAGGCATGACAACACCCCAGAGCTCCTGCTGTAATGATGTACCTAAAGATTTGAACCCACAGTACATTCAGATCCTGTCTTTCTACACATTTCTAGTTTTTCTTCATCTATTGGTGACCTCTGGATATAAGGTGTGTTTGTCACCTTGCACACAACAGAGATTATTCCTAGTCATCCTCACTTCCTGAACATCATGCAATTTGTAAACTGGACATTGATATTAACAGGATGGATTGAAGACAGGTAGGGAATATTTGCTGCACATGCATGTAATCTGCCTGCAATGCTGCTGAATACCTGTCTTTCTGAAATTTAAGCTTGGGTTTTAGATGTAATCATAGCAAGGTAAAAATCACTCCAAGTAAGAATGTAAGAAAAAAAGGAAAGAAAATTAACATATCAAACAAAACAGGCTGTTTTAATTTAACACAAAAGTCCTTTTAAGGGCTTAGGGTAAAAATCAATCCAAATAAGGATGTAAGGAAAAAAAGGAAAAAAAAAAAAAAGAAAAGAAAATAGGAAAAGTGTCAAACAAAACAGGCTGCTTTATTTTAAAGGAAGGTTTTTTTGAGAGCTCAAGACCTAAGCCTCTGTTAGGACTGCTACACAGGCTGGATGACTGCCAATATATCAGGTTGCAATAGGCCATTAGAAAGGGCTGAATATGGATAATCTTCCCTAAGGGCTGAGCAAAGTCATACTGCCTTGATTACTTTTCTTAATTTAGATTAAAAATCCCTATAATAGTTGCAGACTAATTGGAAGAAGACTTTAAAGGAGCTTTTGGAAATTAGGTAAGAATATTTTTTATTATTGTAGTGCACAGCAATTGCTGCAAACCTCTTCCTCCTAAAGGATGATGAGTCAATCACAAAAAACTCTTTATCACAACAGAAAACCAAACCTTGTCTTCTACAGGATTTCATCTTTTGAAAGCTTGTATTATTTTGACCAATTTATTTCAAGCCAACAAACCAGTGTTGGAAAGGCCAGTCTCTCATCAGTCCATGAACTTGCACAGACTTGTTTAAGAAACAAATTAGCTCATATGTAGATAACTAACCACTGTAATCATAGACCCAACATTATGATTTTGGTAAACCTTCACAAAAATAATAGTATCGATATTTAAAGTAATGAACGTTTCTGATTTACTTTGAACATTCTCACGCAGTGTTGTGGTACAAATCCCAGCATTCTTGGTTCTTTATTACTCCTGATTAGTAATCAGTGAACTGTAGAAATTGCAATGTTGATCTGAGCTCTGGAACTCAAAGGTCAGGTATAGTATTAAAGATCTGAACCATAATCTAATTTCTAGAAAAAAATAATAAATTTAACAATCCCATGTAACAGCAACAACATGTTAATGCTCAAAAGCCAGGATATAATACTGAGAAGAAATAAGAGGAAATCTCATAGTAAAAAGTTGTTAAAGACCAAAATGCAATCAAAATTTGCAGATATGAGAAACAAATCAAATACTGATACAGAAAGAAGGGTGGCAGAGGATTCCACGCACTTCTTTCCAAGTAAATTTATACCTGAGTTTTATGGCAGCAGAGCCTCTGTGATCATTCTCAGGCTCAAGGAGTTACAAGATTTAAGCTCCAACCTATATTGCTTTCATTCACAACCTTAATGAAAGGTTTGCAGAGGTAGCTCAGATATTCAATCAGATCACTTTGTTTTCAGGAAAATACTATTTGGGGAAACAGATTGATATATTGTGATTTGTATATTCTTGACTTCTAGGGTAGATTTTCAAGACCTCAGCTCCCACAGCTGAGGTTACATTTTCAAAAGTGATGAAAATTAGCGCTACTCCAATTTCTGTGATTAGATTTTCATACAAATATGTATGTATGTATCCTGAATACCACTTGGTTTAAGAACCTGGACACACTTTTGTGTGTTCAGTCTGTGAACATCACTCATATCTACTGCCTAAAAGTTCTCCAGAACTTCCTCTCAACCCAGTATGCTCATCTTGTCTTTATTTTTATTGTGTGGTACAGAAAAAAAGAAGCTAAAAAGAAGCTAACACCCTTACATTCCCAAAGAATATCTAAATTGCCTAGAGTTATATTCTAAGAAGAGAGGCTGAGAAAAAATAGACAGTTCCATGTATGTATCAAGATTGGTTCTGAAAAAATATAAAGCCTGCAAAGGGATTTACTGAGCAAATCAAATGAAGAAGGCAAAATTTTTTGACTTACTAGAATTTCAGAGCAACTTGGTCCCTGACCCAAGATAGCTATTTACAATTCTTGGCCCTTGCTGGAGGTGAATGTCTCAGCAAATGCTGCTCAGAGTGTCCCCTATAGCTAAGCATTTGGCTCTACTGTAGACTCATCTACTAGCAAATGAGCAAATGTTCACAAATCTGGAACACATATTCAAACAGACTCCAGCTTGCTTTAAAATTACGAAACCTTCTCATAATATATACTGTGCATATTTGGGACAATTCTGTGTGTCATGACAAATATTGACCGTGTCATTTGACTAAATTCAGCAAAGTAGTCCCTTTGTGTATTTTAGATCACTTTCACATCACAGCATCTCATACCTTACAGCAATAAAAATGAATTTAAGAATTTGAATATTAAAATTACAACCATTTGGCTTCTCTGCTGTTAACTCCTTCATAACAAACCAATTTTTGAATTCCCCTTGCTACTGAATATATAGAATGATAGACAGAAAGGTCATTTTGTTGAAATATTGGGGTTTAATAATGACTAGAGATGTTTTCTTAATAAACTTTTCCCTTTCTTTTTCTGTCTTACGGTTCAGTCATACCATAAGGAAAAGACTAAGTCTGGCAGAAGGTATCAGCACATTTTCAGTCTGCAATGTCATTATAATGATATAATGGGAGAGGTTACTGGGAGTTGTTGTTTTTTAAACCTATGCATTCAAGACAGTTTCTGTTAAGTAAAATGGAATTACTTCATTTCAGTACTCTTGGTAAGCCAGAAACCTAATTCTCATTTTTATTCTGTTTGGAAGCATAACAGATTGCCAAAAAACCCCATAAATTAGTACGACTTGACACTGGACTGTAGACTTTTCTCACTTTTTAGTAGTAGATTTCAATTCTGATGCCTAACCCACAGCCAACTGATTTTAGATACGAAAAAAAAGGTGGATATAAGCTTTAAAAAAAAAAACACGTAAAATGAGAATATTCCAGAATTAGAAATGATACAAAAGTATAAATGATGCTGAGCTATGCATCATAGAGCTTTGCAGTCCAAAATCACTCTCAGTGGCTAGCATCTTTGAGAAGGAAGGATTAATACATGAAAGATATTTCTCAAAAGCCAGTAACACCATCCTTTTTTGTTGCTCTTCTATAGATGTCTCTTCTAAGAGATCAAAAGCCACAAGGTCTCCAAAAACAAAGGGTGAGAGGTTTCTTCCACTAGCATCTTTTAAGACCACTTAATCATATCTACGGAGTTATGACAAACAGAAGAATCCAGAAATTCCAGCTGGTTATGCCTCTTGTTTTGTCCACAGGGCTGATTACGATGAGTGTTTCCCAGGGCAGTTGTACTTCTGAGAGTCTTTGACAATGTCTACAAAGCAGCCTCCAAAGTTGGTTGACTTTATTGCACCATGATCTGATATCTTTTGGGCACATTTCTGTCTCTTTCTGCAATCTTCTAAGTCACCCTACACCTCCTCATTCTCTTCAGTGGTGAAATAGCTCTCCATATTTTTCTTCTTCCTAGTTCCTGCACAGAGGAAGAGTCTGGTTACCTAACTGAAACACAAAATCAGACATAAAATTAGAATTTGTTAGGCTCCCTGATTATGCTATTGAAATCCAAGAGATGTCTTGCACATAAACAGGTATCTGCACAAAAGTCCAAACTGCAGATTAATGTGTACACAGCTAGCTATATATATAAAAACAGAAAGCAGATGAGAACATACAAGGATCAAATCACAGGACATGTTCATAAGTTCATAGGATAATTCAGTCTTGGCTTGAACCTGAGGAAGTTTCATAGCCTCAGGTTTGCTCACTACCCACCAGGGCCCGGTTCCATCTCCCCAGAGCTGCTCCCCATCCCTGTTGTCCTAGCCTGTATTTCTACCTTCCTGAGGCAGAGATTGGCCTCTGGCCATTCTGAATTGTATGGTATCCCTGTCAACCCCTTTCTCCCCCTGCTCAGCTCCCTCTGAATAGCAGGCTAACCCTTGAGTGAATCAACCGATTCCCCCTTGGTGTCATCTGAAACCTTGATGCATGTGTCCTCTGTCTCCATCTCTGGATCACTGGTAGAAATGACAAACAGAATAGCTCCCAGGACAGACCCAACAGGACTCCAGTTGTTACGCATCTCCAGGTAAGACATGTCCATTAGACATGACCCTCTGAGCCCTACCATTCCAACTGGATTCTTCGTGGTTTACTGACCCATACAACACAGTATCATGTCTCCAAATGGTGCCAGTTTGGAGTTAAAGCAAATTATTATGGAGCAAAAATAGCACAACACTCCCACTATTTCTTACCTTTTAGCACCTAGAAACTAAGTACTTTACATACCTGACTGTAAGAGTTCTTGGTGCACTTTTAGTTTTTGAACATTTTAGGTTACTTTCTGAACATATCCCCACTGACAATAAATCCTATAATGACATTATGTATTGTGTGTGAAAGAAAAAACCTCGTTTGTTGTAAACATACTGCCAAATAATGTAATTTTCTCCATCTTCATTCTATTGCAGGAAAGTGTGACTAATCAGTCCCTGTTCACTTTCTTCTCATCATTCTTGGATTTATCTAGTACCTCCAGTCATTTTTTCTCCCAGACTAAAGAAGCCTATACTGTTTAATCTATCCTCATGTGGAAACGAATGGAACATCGTTGTCATCTTTCTCCCCTTCTATTTTTATTGTGTCCTTTTTGAGATGCTATAACAAGAGCTATGCTTAGTATTAATGATACAAGCACATCTTGGACCTGGGGCATAATAATAATTATTTCTGCTTTACTCTAATTTTCTTTCATAGTAATTCCTATGAGTTGATTTTCCTTTTTAACTGTCTCTGGGTACTAAGCTGATATTTTCATAGAAATAGCCACAATGTCTCTGCAGTCTTCTTTCTGAATAGTAATAGTTCATTTAAAGCCTGTCACTGGGTATATATACACAATGTGTACATAAAGATAGTGGGTTTTTTCCCCAGATGCATTACTTTCACAGTTCTGAATTTATCTTTCATTTTATTGCCAAGTCACTCTGTATTGTGGCATCCTCCTGCAGCACTTTGCAGTCAGCTTTCATTTAGCTGATCTGAATAATTTTATATTATCAGCAAACCTTTTTACCTCTCTCTATACCTATCCATTTTCCCAGGATTCTGCTGAATAGGTGGATGAACACATTCCTCAACCTAGACACCTCATGGTCTCCACGAGTGACCATTGTGACACCTGACATTTATTTACTCTTTTTGGGTTTTATGGTAGCAGGTAACAGCCTTGCTTCCTCTTTTTCTCCCACATCAGTTTAGCATACTTAAGAGTTTGTTAAGAAATCATCAAAAGTGCTCTGAAAGTCTAAGCATAAAACAGTTGCAGGTCTTGTTCATCCATATAATCACTGGCACCTGTAAGGAATTCTAGTACACTTTCAGGCAATGGTGTCATTCCGCAGAAGGCAAACTAAATGTTTCCCACTGTGTCATAATTATTCAGATACATATTATTGTCTCTGTATTACATCTCCCTCCAGTTTGTCCATTAAGGATATCAAACATAGACCTGCTGTGAAACCCTTTCTACAAACAAGTTTCAAATTTTCCAAATTTGACCCTTCTAGTCTCAGGGGTATTTTAACCAGTAAGTTGTACACCACAGTTTATAGGTTGGCAATTTTGCGCTGATTGTCTTTACATTACAACTCTTTGTGAAATATAATCTTACATATTTCGCCCATCGTCTACTTTTCACATAAAAGGCTGATGAAATGACCTGCAACCACAACAGATTCCTGATGTACCTCACTTGAAAATATTTAGTATATTGATGGACTGCCATCAATAACAACTCACACTATCACAATTATGACTGGTATCTATATTCACTTGCTTCAGAAACTCAGTCAGTGGTCTTCTCTGGTTTTCATTCTAAGGAGTTGACAATAGCAGTAAAACCTACCCAGAAGAATATAGTATAATTTATTCTGGCTTCCCTGTTGTGCCTCTTAGGCTCTCATTACTCCAGGGAAAAGATCTGGAGGAGCAGAGCTGCATGTTTGACTGCACTCAGTGACATTTGCTGCATACACACATTTAAGAGAATATCCAGACACAGATTCAGAGCTCTAAATATCTGCCTGTCCTTGTTAGTTCTTTCAGCCTCTGTGGTATTTCTGATGCTCAGTAAACGACTGCCTTCAAATGCCTGCCTTGACAACTGAGCTCTATAAACCAACCACCAGCAAAACTCAAGTTGAATCAAGGGGCTGCTTGAATAATTTATATGGGTGTTACTTTTACAACTTCAACACATTTACAACTAAATCCAATACACATGAACTACTGTGTTAAAGTCTATTCATGGCAAATTGGGCCAGAGAGACCCTACACGCTCCTGAGATGAAAAAAAAGGAAGAAAACAAAGCATGGAACATGAAAGGGCAGCAACTGAACTCCACTGAGTTGATTATATATGTTTTGCACTGATATATAACTTCCAACAAAAAAATATAAAAACCACAAATGGTTTATCCAAAAAGCAACAGCATAGGTTTCTCCAGATGCAAGTCTTTAGCCTGCCTCCATTCATATCTTTTTTCCTGGAATAAGCAGTCTATATAGAGATTACCCAGTGTAAGAACATGTGTTGACTAAATAACTGCTAGATTTGGCCTTTTTTTAAAGTGGAAATAAAAAATATTATCTTACACTGGCATCAGCTAGTTCCAGTTAAACCATTCACACATAAAAGGAGTTAAGCACTCCATTAGTTTTTATATGCAATTTTCCAGTGAGCACATTCCTTTGAGGGCATCCTAACAGTGTAACACTAATAATAAACAAAATAGAGTAACGTAATTAAATTAAAATGCTATTGTTTAATTGATCTCATTTGATAGATACAAAGTGAGAATGTGATCTTTTGATACAATGTACATGATCCACACAGATCATAAGTAAAATAAAAATGTTCATGCTTTCTATTTATGCTCTTACACCGCTATTCATGTGTAACAGAATTTTTAAAAGAGGGGAAGGGAAGGGACGGGAAGGGAAATAGATTAGGAAGAAAGAGAGAGAGAGGGGAAATAGTGAAGGAAGGAAGGAAGGAAGGAAGGAAGGAAGGAAGGAAGGAAGGAAGGAAGGAAGGAAGGAAGGAAGGGAGGGACAAACTGGAAAGAGGGGAAAGCTGAGATTTTGAAAAACAAAGCATTCCATAAGAAAAGAACAGGAGTATACACACAAAATAGATCCTAGTCAATTTGTCTGTGTCATCTCAACTGTTTTTCTGAATTTGCTTACACAGGAAAGTGTGTCCTGGATATTGAAATGCAATTGAGCAGGACATAATATGCCACTTACCTTGAGGGCTGCATTTTCCTTAATGTAGCAAGAGCGTAAATGTGTGAGTGGGGTTATCTTTTTAACCATAATTTGAGGTGTTATGAGTTGTGTAAATTGCTAGCTATTTGTATGATAAAGTGTGGTTTAGACTGAACCATAATATGTAACTATACAATCGAAAGAAAAATGACCTACTAGTTTTACTGTGTGAGCCCCTTACAAAATCACTGAAGACTTGTCTCACTTTAAACTTTCCCTTTTCTGAGTGAAATGTTTCCATTTATAACAATCATATTACCCCTTACTGATTATTTTAATTGCATCAATAATATTGTAGTTAAAAGTACAGTTTGTCTCCTTTATTACAAAATGTACAGTGACAAAGATGAAAGACACACAGTACCTACTGAATAGTCCCTGTTAAATCACCACACCCTCAATAATAAACAATACACAACCAAACCATTCACTTCATTTCCATGTGATCCGAGTGACACGTAGCTAAGGAGCACATCTCAAGTTTGGTCTGATAAATAGAGACCCAGAGAGCCACACAGCCCCAGATCCAACCAGAGATCCACCCACAGATCCAACTGTGGGGTATTTTCTCCTCATTGTACTCAGTCAGTGTGGTTTTTAAATGGGCTGCAGCAGAGGGTGTCTAAGACAGAAGCTTTTTACTATGGGAGTTTGGGCAACATGTTTTTCTCATCTTTGCAACGTATAAGTAGCAGAAGCATCCAAAACGTCTCAAATCAAAGAGACTAAGGTAACATAAAAGGCATTGGGAAAGCATAGTTTTATCAGTGATGTGTTCAGAACCTAGAAAGGAGCATAACACAATTCACAAATATTTTCCCAAGGTGCAACTACTATCTCTGAAGATAAACACTATATGTAATAGTGCCACCTGGTGACTGAATGATATCAAACACTTAAATTAATGAATCCCAGAATCATAGAATGGTTAGAGTTAGAAGGAACCTTAGAGATCATCTAGCTCCAATCCTTCTGCCATGATCAGGGTCACCTCCCACTAGGACAGGTTGCTCAAAGTCCCATCCAGCCTGGCCTTAAACACTTCTAGGGATGGGCCATCCACAGCTTCTTTGGGCAACCTGTTCCAGTGTTTCACTACCCTCACAGTAAAGAATTTCTTCCTAGTATCTAATCTTAACCTCCCGTCTTCCAATTTAAAACCATTACCCTTGTCCTGTCACAGCACCTGTTGACAGAGAGTCCTTCTCTTGCTCTCCTGTAGGCTCCCTTCATATATTGGTCTCTCAGGAGCCCTCTCTTCTCCAGACTGAACAATCTCAGCTCTCTCAGTCTATCTTCATAGGGGAGGTGCTCCATACCTCTGACGTAACTTTATTAACTTGATGAACTATTCATAAATGGGGTTCAGTATCCCTGGAGTGAGTGATATAAGCCCAAAAAATAAGCAGTCTATTGCCAATGTTCTATAGTTCAAAACTTGCTTTTAAATTTGACAAAGGTCAAGTTCTTTCTTAAAGGTGAAAATATATGCAATGCTCAATAACTGAGTGAAGCTGAGGGTACTTAAAATGTTCAAGATTTGTCACCTAAGTGAGTCAGCAAGATTGTAACTTGACAGGATTAGTTTATGGTTGAGATGCTGGAAAACATCTGTTGGAAAAGCAACACGGCTGGCTGCAGGCACTCCAGGAAGCTTCTCAAGTGTCTAGATGGCAACTTCTTGAGACAAGAAATCACCAGCCCTACTTGAGGAGATGCATTGTTGGACCTGTTAGTCACAAATGCAAGCAAAATCATCAGGGATGTCAAAGTTGGAGGCAGACTGGGCTGCAGTGATCATGCTCTAGTGTAGTTCACTGTCCTAAGGAGTTTGAAGCACAGTTAGGAGAAGAAGCACAGTTAGGACTCTAAATTTTAAAAAAGCAAACTTGTAGCTCTTCAAGGACTAGTAAATAGGACACCATGGGAAACAGCCCTCAGGAACAAGGGAGCAGAACAAAGTTGGCAGATCTTTAAGGATGCTCTCTATAGAGTGCAAAAGAACTCAATCCCCACGTATAGGAAAATGGGCAAGGAGGGCAAGAGACCACCATGGTTGAGCCATGACCTGGCAAGATGGGGCTACACAGTAAATTGAAGAAGGGACAGGCATCCTGGAAAGAGTATAGGGACGTTGCCCTGCATGTGGAGAGATGAAGTCAGGAAGTCCAAGGCACAGCTAGAACTGAACTTGGCAAGGGACGTAAAGAAGAACAAGAAAGGTTTCTACAAGTACATTAACCAGAGAAGGAAGGTTAATGAAAACGTAACCCCCCCCCAGTGGGGGGAAATGAGGAGAGGGCAGAAGTTCTCAGCAACTTTTTTGCCTCACTGGCAACCCCTTTCCTCCTAGCTCCCATGTTGATGGCCCACAAATTGGTGACCAAGGTGACAAAGTCCCTCCCACTATAAGTGAAGACATAGTACGTGATCAACTGAGGAACCTGAAGATATACAAGTTCATGGGATCTGATGAAATACACCCCAGAGTCCTGAAGAAACTGGCTGATGTCAAGGTCAAGCTACTTTTCATGATATTTTAAAAATCATGGCAGTAAGATAAAGTCCCTGCAGACTGGAAAAAGGGAAACATAACACTCATTTTTATAAAGGGTAGAAAGGAGGATCCTGGGAACTACCGACCTGTCAGCCTCACCTCC
>BJBW01007078.1:28245-60406 GCA_004320125.1 Scolopax mira | reverse complement strand
TTCAAATCTAGTTTAAAGCCCTCTCAATGAGCCGAGCTACACACTCCGTCCTTACACACTTGTCCTTACACACTTGTCCTTACACAAATAAACCCTGCCTGACTCATGCAACACCCTGGAGGTGCACTTAGGCAATCCAGGGCATCCCAGGAAGGTTGCAGTCATTTGCCCCCGAGCGGATGCCTTTCATCTCCATTTCAGCTCCAAAATTTTTTATGTTACTCTGTGGGACAGAGCTGCAGCCCATAAACATTCTGGTATAACAGCAAAATAACAATTAAATATAACAATTGTGGCACCATACTCTGTGTGTCACTGTTCAGCCACTAACATGTACACACAACACACCAATTTAACAACTTCAAGGCAGAGCTGTGAAGTATTTAAAGAGTTGCAATAACCATCTTTTACAGTTTTAAAAGCAAGCAACAAAAATCTGAATTTATCTACTTACCACAGTGTTAACAGGCTGATTTTCCATAAATAGCTCTTTATTATCTTTGGCATATTCAAAAAGCGTGTATGTCATTGCAGTTCCAAGATTCGCTTCAACTTCTACCATTAACTTATCCAATATACTTCGTTTAATAGCTGAAGATCTAAAAGAAACCATAAAACTCAACTATAATCTAGATGGATGAAGAAAAACTTGTCAACCAAGAAGCTCAGAAGCTCTTCCCATGCAGAAGGCTAGACAGTGAAGCTGTCAGAAATACCTACATTGTGTTGTTGAAGAAAGCATCCATCGATATGACAGGTGCTGTTTGTGGATATGTTTCTGGCCAAGAAACTTCTATTAGAAAGGCTTTAGGATCTCCATTTTCACCTATCTGAAGGGAAAAGAAAAACTTTATTTAGAAACAGTTTTCAGTCACTTATTAAGCATTACAGTGCCATATACACAAGTCTTTCACTGTGTAAGGCTATTTAAATTCCTTAGTTATCAGTTAGAAAATAAAGCTGTTATCTGTAAAAAAGTATTAAATATATTACATCAAGATTAACTGCTATTCTTCAGTTTTCATCCTAGGAAAAGCAGAAGAAACATTCAGAGCTCTTTTTATGCGGTCTTTATTGTTGTGCTTTGGGTTTTTTTTTTTGGTTTAGGTTTGTTTGGGCTTTTTTAATCACTTGGTTTTAAAAGCTACTTTGTAGCATCTACGAGCCAAATATAAGGACAGAAGAGATTAAGTCTTCTTCCTCCCCCCTCCAAGCATCCAAGCTCAGAGCAATATGAAAACACAAACCAGTGTTGAAATAAAGACAATGATAAACTGATCTAAGATAGCAAAAATAACAGTTAAAAGTTTCAATATTTGCATCTCATCTCTACATATATTTTATTTCACTATAAGAAAGAATTAGTAAAAAATTTAAGAAGTCAGCAGAATGAGACTGGGTTTAAAAAGCACAATGTAAAAAAGAGCACACTTTAATGTAAATTATCATGCACATTAAACCAATTAAGTGAACCCAAATGACAAATACAATCCTTACAATTATGTTAAATTAAAGAAAATACGCCTTGTGTTTTTTAAAGGTGCTACTAAAGGCATGCTATACAAACAGAAATAACTGCTTCGCAAGGATTTGGAAGATGAGTGCAACAAAATTGGTTAAATCTATATTCCAAAACCACATTAAAATTCTCCCTTATTTCCCTCATTTTAGAATAGTCAAAATCCAGCTTCACCAAATTATGTGGTGCAGCTAGAAAAAAAAAGGTCCTAATCAAGGTAAGGCTACTGTACTTTGAAATTAAAAATAAATAAAGGAAAAAAGTTGGTGGTTTTTTTAGTTACAGTGTCTGTTTCAGCAGAGTGGACTAACTGACATTCTCATGCATGTACCTGCACTACACTTTCTTATAACACAAATTCTTCTTCATGGGAACGATGCACGATCACCTTTGACACTAAGTTTTACAATATTTACATTGAGTTCTAACTTCTGACAATTATTTTTCATCTAATAAAAATTATCAATGACCAAAGCTAGTAAAATGTAGCATGATACATTGTAGACTTCTAGGCACATCACATTTGCTCTTTGGAGGAAATTAAATTCACTAAGAATGGGCCTATCAGTGAAGGAAGGCTGGACTTACATGCATGGGGTTCAAGTGCTATTAATTAAACTGACTTATCTCATTCCAATTACTGATGTTACTCTGAAGTTACTTGAGAAGTCATGGAAAGGGTATTTTAGATGCCTCCTTCTCACTACAGAGATATGGCATCATCAGAAGGCTCCCTTCTGTCTCATGGGTGCCTCAGTTTTCATCAGTAAAGTTCTCTGGCTCTTCTACGATCTGCCTCAATCCACGCCCAGAAGAACTTACAGATCTTTACATCTGAGAAAGCAGGCAAGAATTTCATGCCATCCAGTCACATATCTCAAGCTCAGCACTCCTGTATGTTTCTGCTGAGCAGATCGTATCAGTGTACATGCCCAAAGCATTTTGTGGATTTCAACTACCACTGGACAAGCAACCAGAACACTATAACTGAGCAATAAGGGAGATTCAGAGCTTTACATATAAAAGTCTATATGTATATAGATATTTATGTATATATACATATATGTAACATTTCTGACCAGCTTATTTAAGTATTACTCAATGTGCTGGCTCCTTCAGCCAGTTTGACTGTTCTAGCTATGCAATACACAGACATGCAAGTAGGATGCCTCGCTAAGGGACAATAAACCCATGCTGGGTGCAGGTTCCTAAAATCTATGCATTGTGCTATCAAGCACCATCATACCAAAGATCCTGAAATGATGGCCTATGGAACAAGCATTTTGTCATGGTCTCAGTTGGGAGAGAGTTGACTTTCTTACTATCTGCTGGTGCAGTGCTGTGTTTTGGATTTGGGATGGGAAATAGTGTGACAGAATACTGGTATTTATAATTCTTGTTAAGCTCTCAAGGCTCTTTCTGTTCCTCACAGGACCCTGCCAGGCACAGGCTGGGGTGCACAAGAAGTTGGGAGGGGACAGAGCTTGGATAGTTGACCCCAACTGACCACAGAGATATTCCATACCATGGGACATCATGCTTAGTGTGTAAAGCTGGGGGAAGAAGAAGGAAGTGGGGGACGCTGGGAGTGATAGTGTTTGTCTTCCCAAGTCACTGTTACCTCAGATGGAGATGGATGAACGCTTTGTTCTACCTACTAAACTGTCTTTATCTCAACCCACAAGATTTTTCTCACTTTTCTGATTCTTTCCCCCATCGCAACTGGGGGCAGTGCACGAGTGGCTGTATGGTCCTAGCTGCTGGCTGGGGTTAAACTACAACACTTTTACTGCCCATCAAATACCCATTTGTGCTTGAAATACCCTGGTACCCTAGAAGGCAGCAGAGGAACTTTGAGAGGAAGCCTACGCCACAGCCACCCACAGACCTTCACCTTGCCTTACCCTGTACTGGAAGGAAACGGGGCTAAGCTCTCTGAAGCACAGGTCTCCCTCGTAAATGGAGCGCAGGGCTTCCAGCTCCATCTGCGGCAGGGAGCAGAGAAGGGGGGGTTACCGACACCCCAGCCCCAACCCCAGGCTCCCAAGCTGTGAAACCCCCCCCCCCCCCCCAGTTTCCCACCCTCACCCTGGCCCGCCGCCATCCTCCTCCTTCCCTCCTGCTCCCCACCACCCGGGCCGACCCCCCTCCGAGGACCCTCTCCTCACTAGGGGTCTCCCAGGCCGGCTTCCCCTCACGGCCTCCCCACCGGCAGCATCCCCCCAGTCTCCTGGGCCTGGTTCCCCTCACGACCTCCCCCCCACTCACCTCCTGATCCTCGTTGGCCGCCATGGCGCGCGGAGATCCCGCCCTTCCCCTCACGGCCGCCGGGGCGGGGCGGCCCCACCGGTGTCCCCGCCGGACACACCTCCCCTGAGGGCAGCACGGGTCATCCGGCCGCTCGCTGTGATTGGTCCTCTCTTCCTTTCGTCACCTCCTCCCCGCCTTTCTATTGGCCTGCTCCTCTAGCCTCCCCTCTCTTCCTTCTTTATCTAACTGTCTCCTTCGCTAGTGACGCAACCTCGTGAACCCTCTCTGATTGGCCTGGTGGCGGAGAGGAGGTGCCGATTGGTCACTTCTACTGTCCGTCCCACGCCGGCGCTCTCTTCCTGAGGTGCCGGCCCTCCCTCGCCCTGCCCGCCGACACCTCCCGTGACTGGTGGCCGGTGCTGAGCCTCGGCAGCGAGTGGCGCCCGGGGAGGAGGACGGGCCCAGCGCCCTGTCAGCGCCCGGCGGGGCCGTAGGGAACTGCTGTAGCCCGGGGGGTGTGGGGAGGAGGAGCGGCCGGGCCTGGCCTGGCCTGGTCTGGTCTGTGGTGAACTGCCGCAGCCGCGGAGGAGCGGCTGGCCAGGGCCGCGCTAAGGGCCGCCTGCCCCGCAGGCCGCCTCGCCCGGTCGCAAGATGACCCCGACGCAGTGGGACTTCCCGGTGGAGCTGTGTTGCCGGCCCATGGCCTTCGTCACCCTCACCGGCTTGGACGTGGTGTACAACGCCGTGCACCGGGCCGTCTGGGACGCCTTCTGCGCCAACCGGAGGGCCGACCGCGTCCCCATCTCCTTCAAAGTGTTGCCCGGCGACCACGAGTACCCCAAGTGCAGGACCAAGGTAGCCACTGGCCTGTGGCACCGGCTGCTCGCCGGTTCCTCCCAAAAAGCCCCGGGGGAAGCGGGGATGCGGGAGTCGGTGGCTCCCTGAGGGGAAGGGCAGTAGCAAGGGGCTGGGTTGAGCTGGCGGGTTTACCGAACAGCCCTCAGAGCTCAGTAACTCTGCTATAAATTAGCCTTTAACTCTCAGCCTGGCTTCTGCTGCCTTGGCCCCTGCTGCTGGAGGGGAAGTGGGGGGGAAAAGTTGTCAGGGCTAAGGGCGTTGTGACAAAGTGCTGAGGAGGCATGCGAAGCCAGGGAGCCTTAGCTCTTAAGCCAGAAGCAGAGAAAGCCAACGCAACCTGCTTTTTGAACTACTTCTTGTTTGTTTACTCAGTATTGAGCTGCCTGGTTTACTGAACAGCCCTTGCACTGCTTAATGCTCAGCTCGGCTTCTGCTGTCTCTTCCCCTGCTGTTGGAGGGGAAGCCGGGGAGCTTGAAGCCTGGGAAGAGTTGTTAGAACTAAAGGTGTTGTGACAGAATGCCGTGGACACATAGAAAACCAGGGTGCCTTAGCTTGTAAGTCAGAAGCAGAAAAAGCCACTATGACTTGCTTCTTAAAGTGCTTGCTGTTCATTTACTCAAGCAGTAAAGTGCACTTGTAAAACTTGAGTTTTAGTGAAACCTGGAGTCTGACTCGAGAAACTAGATATTTGAAATTGGAGTATTTTGAAGAAAAAAAAAGTAAAGCCTTTAACTAAGTGACATGCAGCAGAAAGAGTATCTCTGCTCTTTCTGCTTTGCAGTGGCAGTTAAGAAGCAATGTCAATGGGTTTAAGCATTGGAAAACTACATAATTCTGTGATGCTGGAAGCAACAAGAATTCTCCTGGATCTGCTTGAGAGCCCCCTTTTAAAATAATTTTAAATAATTTAAATTTAAATAATTTAAAATTTTTCATGAAGGTGTATGGAAACTTGCTTCTGAACTAGACCTTTTTCTCCAGTCTACCTGAAATCCCTTGTTTTTAGTTGGCAATGTCTCAAGCCTCAGGCCATGATGCCAGGGAATGAGGTTTGTGTCTTGCTTGAGGGGAAGAATGTTAAAAGAAAGATGACAAGCTTATCCACAAGAGACAAGAATGTAGAAGCAACTTCCCTTCTGCTCTATTAAGAGGCCGGTAAATGGATTTGGTAGGTTCCTTTAATAACCTCAATATTTTCAGAGGACGTCCTATGAATGGTATATTCCAAAAGGAATCCTGAAGACTGGTTGGATGAACAAACACCTGAATTTGGTTCCAGCACTTGTTGTGGTGTTCTATGAGCTAGACTGGGACGAGCCACAATGGAAAGAAAAACAGTCGGAGTGTGCCACTCGAGTTGAAATTGTCAGGTAGGGTTTTTTCACCTGGTGCATAGGGTACTACAGGCTGATGGTAAATGTGAATTGCAGAATCCCTTTTGCATCTATGATATATAAATATGTAATTTTTTTTCGTAGACACAAATTGAGGGGAACTTGAGCTTCGCTTTTTTATTTCTTTAATGGTTTATTTTTAGGAGTCATATAAGTAAAAACAGACCTTGTAATTTTGCTTGCTAAACTCTGTACAACTACTTTGTCCTATCTGACAGAAGAAAAGAGCACAGTGTTCTAGGGATGATGCAGCATGCTTTGTGTTTGGTTGTATTTCTTATATAGCATCCTTTCAGTGCTTCCATCTAGACTGAAATTTTTTTTTTCCCTTGATTATTCATAAATAAGAAGTAAAACCTTGACGCTGTGCTGTGTTGTTTTTATTTTAGGCAGAGTTTGCAGGGAAGAAACACGAAAGTTGCTGTGGTTCTTATCCAGAAAAAAACACCATTGCCTCCAGGTACTATAAAACTCTGTGCACAGTTGTGGTGATCTCATTTTTCAGAAGACCTGATGAACTGGGATAGCTATAGTTTGTCACGGTATCTGCAGTTTGTAATATAATGTTATCTATATAGAATAAGTGCCTTGCAGCTGCAGGTAGGTGTACAGATGGAAAGAGTGCTCAGGAGCCTAAACTTTTGATACTCTTATCCTTAACTTCTTCCTATGTAGTCTGATTCCATCTGTTAACACACAGTATAAAAAAATTGGTTCCCTAGTGTATAACATGTCACATGCCTTCTTGTAAGCAAGTTGCATTTTACACCTTGTTTGTTATCAAGAAAACCTGTGGAAGCAATGAGAACTCCAAGGAAGGGTATTTGGTACCTACAGAAGCCTTTTAGGGTAATTTGGTCTTAATCAATAACATCTTGGAGTCAAGAGCAGCTGTGAAATGTGATATGTTTTAACCTTCTTTTTCTGTAGAGCTGCTGCTTCAGCAGTAGCTGCATGCTTCCTAGTGTCTGGCAAACCATTTTTGTTTTTGTGGGTTTTTTTTATCTACCTGCTATGTATGTTTGTCTTTTTCTGGATGCTGTTGTATTTCTCAAGACATGGGATATTTAACTCTGTGAGAGAGATAAAGAACTTACGTCGTAGTTGTAGTTATTGCTAGCTAAGCTACTCTAGGAAGCTTCTGCAGTGTCTTCTGCTGGATGAAGCATGTAGTGCTCTGAAAGAATGTGGTCTTAGTTTTGCCTTGATTAGATTTTTCCATACCTTGTACTCATCAAGCTTTTAGAGTTTAATTTTTGCAGCACTGCGCCCCGCTTACTTGTGCTTTCCTTGGCTTCACCAGGGGAAGATGTTATTGCATCGGAGAGGGCAGCGGCTTTGTGTAATGCTTGTGATCTTTCTGGAAAATCCCTCTTTGTACTCCCACACACTGATCACCTCGTTGGTTATATTATAAGGTAAGTGACTGTAAAAAAACTATTTTGCACTGTTTGCTAACAGGTGTTGGGAGAGTTGGTAGGTTGGGGTGCCTGCTATGTGGCACGCTTGTTGCAGACCAGCAGTGGATGTTTCATCTGCTTGCTCAAATTCTTTGGGTTGTTCTACAACCTGCCAAATCCCACACGGCTCCCCTTTCTCTGCGTGGCTGAATAATGACTGTCAGACATTGCTTCTGAAGAAACATTATGAGATTGCCTCTACCCAACTTGAGGAAGGGAATGCCTCAGGCTAAGTGTGCTTTTTCCACCTCTACGGTGTTTTTGGCCCTATTGTTTTCAAACAATTTTCCTTACAAGTGTTTTGTTAAGTATAACTCTGTATTAGCAGGTCTTTGCTTTGGTGTTGTGTGTTGTTTTTGTTTTTTTTTTATCTCCACTTTCTGGCTGTATAGGTATCTCTGTCTTTATGCTTAGTGGCATTTAGCTGGTTGCAAATACTATGCCTTTGTCAAGGTATACTATGCCTTGGGAATATAGGGCTATATCATTAGGGATTAATAGCTCTTAATACACATTTTTTAAAAAATGTTTGGGCATATGATCATGTCTGGTTGATATTACTGCTTATAATTGGATCATATGCTTCTTAGATCCTCCTCAGCCTTGTACTCGTACAGGTAGCTGTTGATGTTTGGACAGGATGATAAGACCTAGTCTGTACCCTCATAATTTTATTTACTGCTGCTTTTTCTTTCCAACTCCTCCAGCAAATAAGATCCTGGACCTATTCAGACTTCTCCCAAGAGCCTCTGCAAGCTTGCTTGTTTTGACTGAGGCATTTCTCTACTTTCTGTTGCCCTATAAAATACAGATAGTTTATCCTCAGACTTTCTCACGTTAAGTACTAGAGAATTCTTATTCTACTTTACTTTTGTGCTATCCCCATGTAAGGTTTTGTATGAAGAGTTTTTGTCTGCAGACTCTTACCCTGTGTGGCAACTTAAAGAAGACTTCAGCACTACTTCAAGCTATTTTGCCAACCCTAACATAAGCCTGATCAAAAGTAACTTATTCTGAAGAACTTAAATTTCCTTGTATGGGGGAGAAACTTAGTAAAACTTACGAGCAACTTTGTTGCAGGTTGGAAAATGCTTTCTATGAGCACGCACAGACTTACTATTATACAGAGATACGAAGAGTTAAATCTCATAAGGAATTCTTGAACAAAACCACTCATCAGGTAATGTTTCCCTGTTTTTGAAATACTGTGCAAGTTATATTGCATGTTAAAACATGAAAATAAGGGGATTATTTTTGTTGCTTAAACTTCTTTTTATTCACCCCCTTCCAACTTGAGATGCCTTCCATCAGTATAGGAATTAAATCTGGTTTAATTTTCTGCACCTTAAACTTTGCTTGGTTTTGTTCGTGCATTTATTTGTCTTCCTCATATCTTCTTTAGAGGAAAAGCCTACATGAAGAGCCACAGCCTGAAAATTAAGTTCCCTGATTTATAATAAATAAATAAAAAATAAATTTTATATATGTGTGAAGTGCTTCTCTTAGAAGCTCAGAACTTAAACTTGCCCTTAATTTGTCTTCTAGCTTTTGCTTTTCAAATTGGTAAACGTCTGCTCAGACATGCAATGTTTTGTTGCAATTGCTAGCTACCCTCTCCTGGAAGCAACAATCGACCCTGGTGTAGAGGTTTTGGGGGTGTTACAGAGCCTTCCCCCTTTTCTAGGTGAAAAGGTGAGAATAGATTAAATCTGTTGAAAGATCCACCCTGTTGCGTCAGAGTGGCAGAGAGAACATTTAGGAAACAGTGGCATGGTCAGTTTTCCAAGGTAACTGCTATGTTTTGTAAACCTCTGGAATTATCACCTCCATCTGCTTTGTAGGTAACAGCTATGTTTGGATGTTTGTGAGTAATATGCATTGGTTGTGTTTTGCAGCTTTTGTTTGTTAGACACCAGTTCAAAATAGCATTCTTCAGTGAGCTGAAGCAGGATACGCAGAACGCTCTCAAGTAAGACTCCCTTAATCTTTCCCCACCCTCTCTACCCCAAATTTCTGCTAAGCTGTAGACTATTATAAATATTTTCCTGAATGCAAAATTATTTAAGCATGTTTATAAAGGTTGAGCTCTTCACTGTGAAGAATGCTCTGATTGGAAGGCTGTCTTCTGCTGTCGGCAATTCTATTTTTAAGTTTTTTTATTATCATGTATGATTTAACTCTAATTTAAGTATTCCTCTTTAGAAATTACAGGACTGCCTATAATCTTGTGCATGAATTGAGGGCTCATGAAACAAATATGCTGGAAATCAAGACCATGGCAGGATTTATAAACTACAAGGTAACAAGTGTACTTTTGATCTTTCACAACTTTCACTTACAAATAAAAAATAAAGTTGATGGATCTTTAACGTATAAAAGTTCAATATTATATTGCCTTTAAGGAGATGGATTAGAAACAACTATCAGTGAAATGCCAGTTGCACTGAGACTTGCAAAGACTTCTGAATATCACACAAAAGGATAAATCCTTAGCTAAAGTTTGAGAGTATCTTGAAAGACTGGAGTTCATTTGAGATGCAATCATTTGAAAGACTAGATTTTCTTTAACTCTCACTTGGTGCAGGAGGAATGAAAACAAGGGTTGCTTGTTCCTTGGATGTTTTTTGTTGCAAAGCTTAAGTCAGTCTAGTTCAGTTACTGCTTGTTAGGAGGAGGCAAGTAACTTTAAGAATCAGACAATCCTTCTCTGGTATTCTGGAGGCTTCTAGATAAAACAAAACTATCCCACCATTTATAGCAATCCTGGGGTTGGACTCCATCAAATTCCATTTGCAGACCACAGGTTTCAAAGATAATAATCTTCTTAGTGGCTCTGCAATTCTTTCTTGAATTTAGCCTTGAGGGACTCTCCCACTGATGACCTGGGGGAGAAGGGGAAGAAAAATGTTAGATGAAATAGGGGACTATGGTTTCAGGTGTACATGGTACATGTACATCATGGTTTACAGCTGTCTTTCCTCCCTCTGTTTTCTATGCTATTTGAGCTCTCCAAGAAAGATGTAAAATTAGTTTGGGATTTTGTGAGTGTCATTTTTGGTTGTGGTTTGGTTTGTTGTGTTTCTGGGTTTTTTGTTGTTTTTTTTTAAAGCTAATCCTTGGCAACTTAACACAGTTGTTTGGTTTCTTATCCTCTTATTTTGATTTCTTCTAGATCTGTCGCCTCTGCTTTCAGCATAACACTCCACTGGATGCAATCGCTCAGTTCAGGAAACACATTGACTTGTGCAAGAAAAAAATAGGAAGTGCAGAACTGGCGTTTGAGCATGCTGCCTGGATGTCTAAACAGTAAGTTTTTGCTTAATGTTTCTGATTTAGCTCTTGTATAATGTTCTGAAGTTCCCTGTTCTACTGGACTAAGCAAGATACAAATTCTGAGCTCTTTGTCTAAGAAGGAGATACGCTAGATCGTAAAAAATGGTATGCTGCTGTATTGCATTGACTGGTTTGTGTAACCTTGGCTATGATTTTTTTTTTAAATAGATTTCAAGCTTTTGGTGACTTGTTTGATGAGGCAATTAAGCTGGGATTGACAGCAATTCAAACGCAGAACCCAGGCTTCTATTATCAGCAGGCAGCCTACTATGCACAGGAACGGAAACAGCTAGCAAGTATGCTTTGTAACCATGATGTAAGTTGGGAGGGGAGAAAAGGCTTTGCAAGGAACCAAGTAGTAAAATAATTAGTGTTTTAGTCTCAAATAGTAGGGGAATAATCTGTAATGTGTGTAAATGAAACCTAAGGAAAGGATTATGTTTTTTTTCTGATGCTTGTTAACATTACAAGTATTTGTTACGTATCAGCAAAGTTACTCCAGAACACATGAATTAGTGTTTATTTAATTACAAAAAGTTCTGACATGTTTTTAAAATGCTTAGTACAAAAATGGTATGTTTTCTACATTTCTGGATACTTGAAAACTTACTGTTTTGTTCTGGGGGTATATTTCTCTCTACACATGCTGTATTTGGTGACCTATAGGCAGCAGAGAAACAACCATTACTGTTAGTGTGTGTGTGTAGAAGGGGAGGGTTGTTATTTTGGGGATTTTTGGCTTTTCTTGAGACTTGCCTGGCAGAAAGGGTTGCATAGGAAATTGATCTATGCAGTCAATTAACCATACATGCTAATTATTTGTAGCTACTCTCCACCTGACATCCCAGTTATTTAAAAATGTCTCTGTTCCTATTAGTGCTATTTGTTCTTTTTGGATTAACTTGTTAGAAACTAGTTTTAAAAAGGATTACCCAGTTGGTCTTTAACAGTATTTGAGATGAAAGAAGGTGAATAAAGTGGGATGTCAGATTGAATGGGCAATATTTAAATGTTTGGGTTTCCTAAAGTACTATTTTTATATAGGTGATCGGAAAGGTTTTATGTTTTATTGTGTATTGGAGCATCAAATCACTTTTAATGTTTTAAAATGAAACACGAACCCTTTTTTATGACTATATTTGCTGAATTTGCAGTCCTCTGTGATATATCCCAGTCCGGATCCCCTGGAAACACAAACTGGAGTCCTTGACTTCTATGGGCAGCGACCATGGCGGCAGGGAATATTAAGTATGTTTCTGTGTCTTGTATCTATGGAATTCAGACAAAATTCTCTAGCTACTAATCTGCCACCTCAATTCATGGGAATTGGCATGTAATCCTCTTTTAAAGACTTGATTTCATTCATTGTAAATATAGTACTGTCTGACCTCTCTTATCTTCAAGTCTTACTGTTTTAAAATTAGTTAAAATTACTGCCAGGGTTAAAGAGTTTAAGATGAAAAGAAACTTCACCTGTTATAATATATTTAGGTGGTTTTTGGTTCCAGCAAGAGTTCATAGTCTTCTAAAGCCTTATACAGCTCTTTGCATGTTGGCATTCTCTACTGCTAGAGAAACATAAGCTTGAATCCTTTTACTTGAGATCATATAGGAAATTTGAGCTACAGCTTAAAAATACAGCTACAAATTTATCTTAACATATGCACTTTAAATGTTAATAGATGCAGTCTGAAGACTACGTTGTCATACTGTAGTTTGCTATTTTTGGGTAGCTTCAGATAACTTTTTTTTTCCAACAAAAGGAAAGATACTTTTTTCCAGAATTTCCCCTCTAAGAACTCATCCATCCTTCGTGTTCTAAAGTGCTAGGAAAACCCGTTTCCTAGGTGAAAGAATGTTTCAGAATTTGTGTGCTTGAGTTGGAGCTTGCATTGCATATAGCTCACCACATAGAGTTCCCCCTGGGTCTGGACAAAATACCAATTTAATGGATTTTTCATTGTGTTATGCAGGCTTTGATCTTTCTGATCCTGAAAAGGAGAAGTTGGGGATTTTAGCCCTACAGCTGAAGGAAAAAAATGTCCTTCACTCAGTAAGTTTTATTGTACAAAAAAAACCCCCTGTTTTCTAACATTATCCTAATGTTTGCGTATATAATGATATCAGTAATATTTTTTTCTGTTAGGAGCTAATAATTGCTTTGTTGAGTAATGCTGTTGCACAGTTCAAGAAATACAAATGTCCAAGAATGAAAAGTCATTTGAGTGAGTATAGATAATCAGATGCATATATTTAAATTCATTTTGCAGAGACTTTCAGTATTGATCTGATACATTTTTTTTTTCTATTAGTGGTTCAGATGGGAGAAGAATACTACTATGCTAAAGATTATACCAAAGCTTTGAAGTGAGTACCACTCATGATTGCTTCTTTCACGTGCTGTTCTTTTAAGAGCCCATGTCATATTGCTATGCAATCATGTTGAAAGCTCATCTAAGATGCTCCTAGTACCTGGATTTGATTGAAGCACAAGGTTTGGAGACTACGAACTCCACTTACACCAAAAAAAGGCAAAAGAAATACAGTGAGTCAGATATTAGAGTAGAAAGGCTTCCTGCTCTGAGCTGTTGTGGGGATCTGATTATTGGGCAAATATTTATTTCTGCCTCACTGAGTTCTGTCTCTCTCTCTTCCAGAATTGATTTATGAAGTTTGCTTGCTACTGCAATGAGAATATAGTTATATTTAATTACAGACTTTGTAGTTATAAAATTCAAGAAATATGGAAATGTAGCTGGATTTCTGTTTATGTACTAGGGAGTTAGCAAAAGGAGTTACCTTTAGTGCAGTTTTCTGCTATTAATGACAAGAGAGCTAGGAAAGCTTGGTGCTAAGGTACAGCTACTGTCTTTTCTGAAGCATGTGTCTTATGCTTTCAATTTCTTAGCCTTGTATTTTTAAGGAAAAACAGAGTCAAAGTCATGTTAATTAAGAGTCCCATAATGTTTTCATTAATTAGAAAATACGTTGTAAAGGGAGTATGTTTGAGGAAGGAGAGATGTGTCTACTGCTGTTACTGGCTGACTGTAAGCTACATGAAGGAGAAGATAGACTAGGATAAGCAGATCAACTTTGTATCCAGCCTAATTTTTATACGAAGAAGCATTTCTTATTTATATTTAGGTTTTTCTGAAGTAGGCAGAAACTCTCTTCTCTTGAACGGTTGAAGAGAAATTTTTTTTAAGTGAATTTTAAAAAATTCACTTTCCTGCTTTGTAAATAATATCAAAAGAATTGCTCAGTATTAAAACAATATTAAGATGTGTAGTTTGTATCAGTGTAGCCTGATAAAGATTGATGCATCAGTGTTGTTTGAAACCTTGAGATCTTTAAAACCCTTGGAGGGAGCAGGGGATAGGAAGTAGGAAGGAAAAGAAACCTCTCAGCTTAAGGAACATTAAAATTCTTCGATGTGGAGGGGACTTTTTTTTTGGGGGGGGTTTTGGTTGGTTTTTCTTAAAATGTAGCCCCTGCTCAACAATAAAGTGTACTTTTAATGCAATGCTGGCCTAAGACTCTTCTGTCCAATTGGTGTTTTGCTAGTTCTTTATGTGAAGGCAGGTGACAGGAAAAAGGCTGAAAATTGTTCTAGCCTGAAATAGAAAATTCATGAAAGGAATGTGTTTCTTTACAATAAATTTCATGCTGTTTTCAATAAATCATAGCCATACGTGAACAGTAGACTTGAATCTAGCACTTATGTTAGCAAAGGTGAATTTTGTATTAATGATAACAAAAAAATGTGAGCATCTAAAACTATTGGTATAACTTGGTTTCTTTCCATTTTACTGTGTTGCAGGCTCTTGGATTATGTTATGTGTGAATATCGCAGTGAAGGATGGTGGACTCTTCTCACTTCCATATTGACAACAGCTCTGAAATGTTCATATCTGATGGCCCAGCTGAAAGACTATATAACATACTCCTTGGAGCTACTGGGTAGAGGTATTCTTTTAAGAAATATACTCAGCCTATACAGAAGTATTATAATGCATGTATTTGGATGCCTAACAAATCCCTGTCAGGGATTGTGTTCAAATACTGCCAGGAATATCCATGGCACAGAGCTTTGTTTGGCACTGTTCAAATAAAGTCATGTAAATTTCCTGAGCTTTGGCATAGGGGAAGAACTTACCATTATTGGAGTAGGTGTGAGTGAAAATGGGTTTGCAGCTTCCGTTAGCTGGCCAGGCTATTCTGTATTAAAGAATAGCCAATGAGACAAACCCACTTTTTCTCATTTTCAAGAGAAGAGTGCTTATTTTAATTAGTCTTTTTTTCCCTCCTGTCTCTATCTCTAGTTATGGCTTCTAATAATATCTGAGCTGACCCCTTTGTGTGTTCCAGACTTTTCTACTGTTTCTTCTATTTTTAAACATGGATAACAAGAAGATATAGGCATTATTCTCCTGGGGTTTTCCTCCAAAAAATTATGAAATGCTTAAGCAAGCAAAGAATATTTTACTTGTTTCCAGTTGAAGTAAGAGAAAACACTTAAAATAGGGGAATTTCTGAAAACTGGGTTAATCCTTTGTTACTTCTAGATGTATGTTGGAATTTTTTCCCCAGAATGTGTTTTTTGAAAAGTGCAATCTAAAGGAAAGATATACAACTTAAAAAAAAAAAAAAAAAGGAAGAGGACTTGCTTCTTGAATCTTTGGTTTTGTTCTATTTGCCAGCATCTACTCTTAAAGAAGATCAGAAATCTCGAATAGAAAAAAATCTGATAAAAGTTCTAATGGTAAGTGGCAAAACTCCTATTACTCTTTAAAAAAAACTTTTAAGAGTGGTCACTGTTTGGTAATCTTCTTCTATTGTTATGGATACAGAATGAAAGCCCTGATCCTGAACCTGATTGTGATGCTGCTGCTGTGAAAGCATCACAAAAATTGTGGGCTGACCGTGTTTCCTTGGCAGGCAGCAATGTTTTTACTATAGAAGTCCAAGATTTTATACCATTTGGTAAGTAAGAAAGCAAACTTACACCAGATAATAAATTTCAATGTGGTTATATCTTGAAAATAACTAATTAGGAGAACACATGAAGTATGTATTAAAGCCAGCAGCACAATCTCGTTTCAGCGCTGCTCTGTTCTTTATCTAAATCAGTAAGATAAGAAATCATGAGAGAAGTCAACAACTCAGTCTCTGATTTGGATATGGAAAGAAGAGTCCCTTGCTTCTTGAAAAACTTGTGTCGCTCTGGTGTGCTTAAAGTGGGACACTGAGGAAAGAGGGCAGAATGTGTGCAAAGTAGTATTCCCTATAGAAAAGGGGCATGAGGGAGCATTCCCTACAAAAGAATGTATCTAAGTGTACAGGATTATTTTTGTTTTCCTGCTTGATGTCTGCCTTTCCTCTCCTCTTCAAAGGTTTAAGCCAAGTGTTGAAAATTCGTTAATAGCCAAATTTATCCCATTTACGTACAAACCAAAATTTTAAGAGTATCCTCAGAACAATCCTTACCACAATTGTTTCAAGACTGCTTCTTGCATTTAATGTTGTAGTTTGTGTTTAACACCTACTTCTTGTTGTTTCTTTTCTGTGTTTTTTTTTTCCAAATTTTTTAATTCCAGTGCAGTGCAAAGCAAAATTTCTTGCTCCTAGTTTTCATGTTGATGTTCCTGTGCAGTTTGATGTATACCTGAGAGCTGATTGTCCTCATCCTATCAGGTTTTCTAAGCTCTGCATCAGTTTCAATAATCAGGTAACCTCCTTCTCTCTATGTCTGACCTAGTGACAGAAGTCTGTTGTAAGAATAATATCTATTAGTGGGTTTAAATATTAAAAACCTCAAAAGTTCTTTTCAAAAAAACTGTTAATACTGAAGTTGTAAAGGTAGGGGTTTTTGCATTATTTATCACTTCTGACAAGTATGTTGGTAGTGTGATAAAACTCCCAAATGAGTTTTATTTGGGAGACAGATAAACCTACCATATGCTTGTCTTTCTATGATGATCTCTAAAGTTCTCAGAAGGATCATTTTAATGTCTTATTTCTCTTCATGTTCTTACATGAAGCTACATTAATGTAATGGGTATATTATGTCGAAGAATCGCATTAGATTTCACAAGTAATTACAACTTTAATAGTGTGAAAAGTAATGAGCCCATATAGTTTGATCCAGTAACACAGAGAGACTTGCTATTTTACCATTACTCTCTAAAGATGTTTTAAGCCTGGATTTAACACCTTTTTTCCCCCACTCCCCTGTTGCAGGATTACAACCAATACTGTGTGGTAGAAGAAGCCTATCAAAAAAGTGATATTCTGGAACAGTCATCGCAAGGAACCATGTGCTTAGTCCCCAGCAAAACCAGAAAGTTCACTTTCAAATTTGTTGCAAAAACTGAAGATGTAGGGAAGAAGATTGAGGTTTGTCAGTTCTATGCATTTCCTGCTGATGGTGACAAAGAACTCAAAATTACAAAGCTACCTCTAAGCTGGCATCGGTTACTAATGTCACTGCAGTTCCAAATATTTGAGTTCTTGAAATTAAGTACTAAAAATGAGGGTAAAAGTTGTGCTGACAATGCCAAAGCAAAAAAAAAAATATTAGGACAAAAAGTATTGCTTCAAGTTTGTTTTTTTTTTTTAAAATACATGCAATGCAGTAGGAAAAAAAAAAAGGGATTGTATAGAACTATGGGAGGGCAGAAAACTACAAAATACTGCACTGCACCAAACCCGCCAGAAGCTTTTTGGCGATACACATCTTTGTTGTGCCTGTCTATGTTGGAAAACTCTATTCTTACAGTAGGAAGCTAAAGCTAATGATTTAAACCGTTGTCTGTCAGATCACCTCTGTGGATTTGGTCCTGGGGAGCGAATCTGGCCGATGTGTGATCCTGAACTGGCGTGGAGGAGGTGGAGATGCCGCTTCATCTCAAGAAGCGTTGCAAGCAGCGCGTTCCTTCAGGAGAAGACCTAAGCTGCCAGATAATGAAGTGCACTGGGACAGTTTGATTATTCAGGCAAGCACTATGTGAGTGAGAACTTTGAAAATATATATGGTGTATCATTGTGAGTCTGGTGTGAAGTCCTGATCACTCTGCCTAAAAGAAGAAAAACTTGTTGAGACTATGAGCTTTTTAATATGTCTTTGCTCAGCTGGGGATAAGATACATACTATCTTAATTCTTTCTAATTTTTCAGGCTCCAGAAGCACAGAAAAAGCTTGACTTGATCTCTGAGCGTACTTTGAGTATGCTTTGGTTCTGCCCTTCACCTGATTTTGCTAGGCAGACTTCTCCCAGGTTTTTGTGCAAATTAGGAAGTGTTCTTGTTCTCTTACAAAAGCCATCACACAAACAAAGAATCCCTAAGAAACTGTATTGGAAAGTAATTATTAATAAACAGTCTAGGGCTAATTTAAATGTATTCAAAAGAATTAAATCTGATTGTTGCTGGGGCATGTGTGCTTTTTTCTTCTTTCCTGGCAGAACATCTGAACCACTAATGCTTATTACTGAGGTTCCAAACTTGTTCCCATCAAGCTGCTTTTCAGGAATTTTGCATCTCTGAGTTGAATAGGCCACTAATTGTCAGAACTTAGACAATAGGCTGTTTTAATCTCCTTTAAACTAGGCTTAAAAACTTGTTATTAAAGAAACATATAATAAATGAGTCTTTTCTCTTATAGGATTATTTCCAGAGTGCCAAACATTTCTGTTCAGCTCCGTCATGAGCCTCCTGCCCTGACTAATGAGATGTATTGTTTGATTGTGACAGTCCAATCACATGAGGAGACAGTAGCCAAAGATGTTAAACTCACAGCAGGTTTAAAGCCAGGTATTTTGGGGTTATTTTCTTGTAATTCGGCAGTCTCTTAATTGACTCCTTGTTTGTGATGTAATGCAGAGAAGTGCAGTAAAGGGCTCTCCTGTGGTAAGTAAAAGCCAAACTAAAGTGAAGGTTGGGAATGATGTAATACTAGTGGTAAGAAGAAGAGCCAACAGACTTACTCAGTTATGGTTATCTTAACTGCTGCTTGTCAGTAGTGCTTATGTGGCTATTTTCAAAAGATAGTTTCCAAGTTTGAAAGAAAACAGGGAATCATATGGTTTTTTAAGTATAGTCTTTGTGGGTTTTCTGCCACACCCAATCCTGCTTTTTTTTTTCCTTCTGTCCTGGACAATGTTGTCTGAAAACCACTTGAAATCTGGGAAGTGGCGGAGAACTGAGGCAGTATTCCTTCAAATTAAAGGAAAAAATGCAAATATTGTATGTCTAAGTCCTAGTTAGCTGTATGTAGTTATCGCTGATGGTTTTAAATGTGTAAAGTCCAAATGTTATACTTGCTACACCTATTTATAGCAATTATCCTAAAAGGCAGAAGTATTTTTAGAATGCAATATGTGCTGTGTACTCTAAAACGGAACCATATTTCCTATGTGTTTTTATGGTTCAGTGAAGTCAGTGGAGTGTTCTTTAAACTCATTTAATTGGATGTTTGGGCTTGGCTCCTAAAGCAATGTTCAATAATCAGTCTTTTTATTTCTTCTCTTATTTATTTTTGCCCCCCTTGATCTTGACTCTTAACACATGATATGCAAGGCCAATGTGGGCTTGCTGATAATTAAAAGAACAATTGAAAATTGACATTTCATTTATAGAGAAGGTGATGTGTTTTCCCGAGCTGCAACTCTTTGGCAAGACATGTCTTGTTTTGCTTCAAAAATTATCCCACATCATTGCAGTAATGTCATTATTCTAGTCAACCTCTAACTGAAGAATGGTGTCATTTAGCCTCCATACATCTGTGTTTATGGATTTTCATCACAAATTTGGAAAGCCAGTTTTAAAAAGATGGAAAATCTTAAGCCATGCTCTTCAAAACAAAAGAATCACAGAACAGTGAAACTTTCCTTTTTACAGAGTACCAAGAAAAACTTAGATCACATAATCATGTTGAGTTTTGTATACAGTAGGGAGCACCCAGGAAAGAGATTTCTGATTTTTTGAGATTATTTTTTTTCCTGCCCTAAACAGATAAAACAAAAGCCTTGTGTGACATGATCCCTCCAAGTTAGAAAACTTTAGCGTTGTCAAATCTATTCTATGCTGATGCTTTTGAATGCTTCCCTCAACCAATGTTAATTCCTCATGTATTGCTTTTTGAGATAAATATCTTATTATTTTTAGTTATTGCTTTCATGCGTCAGTGATGTAAGCCTGTGGGCTGTTTTTAATCCTAGGGCAAGATGCCAACCTGACTCAAAAAACTCAAGTGACTCTTCATGGAACAGATGCATGTGACGAGTCCTTTCCTGCTCTGCTTCCTGATATCCCTGTAGGAGACTTACAGCCAGGGGAAAAGGTGAAGCCTTAAAACCTTCTTTCTATATCACGCTTAACAAAATGGGCATCAACTAATAAGACTCATAGAAGGGCCTGTGTTTACTTTCAGATATATGAACCGATAAATACTTACGGCATATTTTACCTATTGCTTACTTGTAGTTTAGTATTTCTTTAGCTAGATACCCTTTTTTTTTTTCTAAATTTTGAGAATAAGGTATATTCTGGAATTCATGATACAGCTGGGAGATAAGAAATAAGGAGGATAACTTCAACGGTTAATTAAATACACTGCCTAATGGGCAGCAGATAATAGCAAGCATGATTCAGCATGGTAGAGGATCAAATATGCGGATGTTGCATCAAACTGCAATTGTGACTAGTAAATTAGAAGTTGAGTATATCATATATCACACAGTAATGGTTCTTTTCTTGTTCTGTTAAATAATGGGTGAGCGTCAGTAGCAAAGCAACTGGAGCTGTGCTACTCTGATTAAAATAATTCACTGCATGATTAAGATCATGCATTGTAGAAGGTTCTTTATAGTAAAAAAATCCATTCTCCTGTTGCCCTCTTGAACTACGTAAGATTAATGAGTTTGGGGCAGCTCTAGGCCTAATTAATGTAACTGAGGCATAGTTTGTCTCATACTACCTCTTTTATTTTGCAGTTGGAAAAACCAATATACATTCGTTGTGGAACAGTTGGTGCAAGAATGTTTCTGGTTTATGTTTCTTACTTAATCAACACCATTGTTGAGGGGAAAGAAATCCTCTGCAAATGTCACCGGGTAAGATTTAAAAATGCACCAATTGCTGGAGATACATTCATGAAATGCAAAAAGTTTTCTGAATCTAAAGGCTGTAATTTCAAGTCCTTTAGAAGCCTTTCTAGTAGAAAAAATGCTAATCAGCAGCATGGTAGCCCAATTTAGAGTAAGCAGTTTCATAAATATAACTAGAAGATGAGTTTTCCATGTTTCTTCTTAAATATCTTAGATACATTCTGCCCTAGGGAGGACTTGGTTATTGATGATTAAAAGTAACTTTACATTAGTAACCTTTGATTTCAATACCCATGTCTGAAACTGAATATAACTTTTTTTTCTCCTTTCTGCCCTGTTTGTTACCTATACAGGATGAAACTGTAACCATAGAAACTGTATTTCCTTTTGATGTTGCTGTCAAATTTGTCTCCACAAAGGTAGGTGTTTGAAAAGCTGTTGGTATCTTGGAATCCCAACACTTTCAATAGTTACACCCCGGTTTAGTGCAGAAATATCCAGATCTTGTCTGTCTTGACAGTTGGAGCACTTGGACAGAGTATTTGCAGATATACCATTTTTACTGATGACAGACATCCTGAGTGCCTCTCCTTGGCCTCTCACTATTGTCACCAGCCAGCTACAGCTGTCACCTTCCATGACTCCAGTGGATCAACTGGAATCGTACGTGGAGAACGGTAAGTTGTCTTAGATCACGCTCTCTGTCGTGTGGATACTCTCTGTATCTCTGTGGAAGTTGAGAGTTGGAAAAGGGGACGTTATAAACAGCATGTGCTTATCAAGCTCAAAAAAAAAAAGCTCCTTAATACTGTAGTTGCTTGTCAGAACACAACATCAAAAAAATGTAGTTCTTAGTCACTAGATCAAGTAAATAGACTTGAATTATAGATGTTAACCAAAATTCTAAATATAACAGACATAAGGGAAAGCACCTGGAAGTGCTTCTGATGCACAACTTTTAAGATATCCATATGAAAAGATACTCAGTATTTCCTGTGTTTATGGGCTTACATATAGTTTCTGGAATGCAAACACTTTACCACATGATAGAGGCAGCATCTAAAGGCTGAAGTGGTCCATGTCCACAATTGCAGTCATGAAACTAAGAAATGTGAAGCCAGACAGGGTAGGCTATAAAGAACAGTTAAAAGCAAGCATTTTTTTTAATACTAGCACAGTTTAATAACATTATTTAAATATGAAAAAAAATGTACAGATCTCAACTTTTAAGAGTGCTTTAAAGTTAGCTTTAAAGTCAAATACATAGAGTACTTAGTAGTAGAGTTGATCCAAAATCTTCCAACAAAACATTGTCTTTACATTTGCAGAGTCAGAGAGTGGAAAATGTATTCTATTGAAACTTAGAATAAAATGAGGCAGTCTGGATGGGCTGGGGGGCTGCTGTCCACCCATATAATCAAGGGCTTGCAAGAGTCTAGTTCCTCTGTAGATTCAAGGGTTACCTGGCAAAAACCAATTATTTCCCAGTTCCTTTAGGCTTCAAACAATGAGATTTTGTCTTCAACTCCCGCACCTTGCTAATTGCTAGGAGGTCTGAACCCCTTCAGATACCAGCTATTCAGCTGTCCACCTTTTGGTTGATTGCTCCACCTCTTTGTAAAACTTAATAAAGATTAATGATTAATTTTGTGTGACCGAAACATCTAGTTTCATAGTATTTTTTTTTTTTAAATAACTCTTTAAGTGAAAAGGTACTTTATTTTAGTTCATTCAAGTGGAGAAAGGAAGCTAAAAAAAAGCAAACTCAAAGCCACTACATTATTCTTGTGTTCCCTTTTCCCCACCTCATTGTTTGCGTGGGAGAGGGGAAATGCTTGTGTTCATTTCCATTTTAAAACACAAGAGGCATCTTATGCTGATGTCTTTGAACTTGGGGGGAAAAGTGTAGAACTTGAGTTGATGCAATTTTGGGGTTGTGGGTTTTTTGTGCATGTGTATTAACTCTAAATTTGCAATGACTTGTTCTACGTGTACATGAAAGACCTCATAGTGCTGCTCAGAAAGCAAACTGTCGTATATTTTTATGTCACCCTTTCTCATACTAGGATACTTCACAATCTATTGAATCTATACATTACATAGGTATAGCTTGCAAAGTACTTCAAAGGCCTTTCTGGCTGAACGCTTGTTGTTTGCCTCACAGTGGAATTTTAGACTTGGTGGCTTCTGCAGGAACAATTATACTTTGATTTTTAAACCAAATCTTGCTGATAGTTGTTTTACAGACAGGTGAGAGTGCCAGCGAGTGCTTTTGCCTCCGATGTCCTCCCGTTACTAATGCTACTGGGGTGGCAACTGGATATTACATCATTTCCTGGAAGAGGTAACTGTCTCTAACTGGGGAGAGGAAATAAGTTGGGTTTGTTTTAGGGATGATGGTGAATTGGGTTTTTTTGGGGGGTGGCTTTTTTTGGTTTTGGATATTCCTGTAGCAAGCACTGTCTAGACTCTGGACCTTACTAATTACTGCTGAGCTTGTGAAACTTTTTTCAATAAATGTATTTCACTTGAGAGAAATATATAGTTATGGTTTTAACATTCCATGAACTTTTTTTTGTAAGATCTGTCAGTTACAGAGCTGTTGTCACCTTCCACTCCCTGTTCTCTCCAGTCATGAAAGACTTCACTTGAGAAGCCGGGTTAAAGGAACAATTTTGCAATCGTAGAAACAAGCTTTTTAAAATGGAAAATTAACTGTTTTCCCATCCTAGATTGTGGGTTTATGTATTCACTCAGTTATCAAAGACAAATGTTGAGCTATATCTTTCTTCTGGATTGCTTTTATTTACTTTAAGAGCTATTTAGTGTTCTTACTTGACTTTTACTATTTTATTTCTGTGCTATGGCACTTCTCTTGCTCACTTCAAACAACCTGATTTGGATTTTTCCTTTCCACCACTGAAATGACTGTAATTTTGGTTAGTCACATATAAGGGATGCTCTTTTGGTGTACTCCCGTGATACTTTATGTTGTATAACTCAGTGTGGTCTGTGTTTGACTTTTTCCTGCAGAAGCTCACCTGTGGAGAGTGTGCCTGTTGTTAGTACAGTCATCACACTACCACACGTGATTGTGGAGAGCATCCCCCTCCATGTCAACGCAGGTAACATTGATTTGGCAGCATACGTGTCCCCATTAGAATTTTAAGAACCTCTGTGGTTTTACAGTGTCTAGAGCTTACATTTACTGCAGCAAAAGACAGAAAACTGGTGCTGGATGTTATGGAACTAGTGAAAGAAACTGCCCCAAGCCTTGTCCCTCTTTCCCCCCCTTCAGTCAAGGGAGGAGCTGGAAGGGAATTACAAAATTGTATTCTCTTAAAAGCTGTCAATGCATCAACCTGTGTTACGTGGTAGCACAGAGACCAGAGCTACCTCTGCGGATGCTGCCTTCCCAGGAGGTTTCTCTGGATGCCTGTGGCAAGAACTATTCCATCCACCCACACCCTGGCTGCATCCCAGGAAAGAAACAGCCTGGAGAATTGGAGCTGCTTGTGGGCAGGGGAAATGTTCCTCTTCTAGCACTTTACCTGCATGAGAGCAGAGGGCTGGTGGAGAGCTCACTGAACGTGCAGAATTCCTATGTGTTCCTCAGTTTGGTTTTATTTATGCTGAATTTCCTCTGACATCTTTTCCTGTTACATTTTGAAGGAGCTTTCTGGCGGTATCTGAAAAGGTTTAGGTTTTTAGTGAGCTGAAAACACCCAGCATTAACCAAAGTGACTTCCCATTCCTGGACAATGTTAGCAGTTGGGGGCTTTGTAACTAAATTTTGAAGCTTTATTGAAAAGTTGCTTTATTGAAATTTATGTTCTGTTCTTCAATCTTTGTTTGAAAAATATTGTCAGAAATGTTTTAGATGTTCAATTATTGTATCTTTTTTTTTTCTTCAAACTTTTCACTGCTCTTTGCCATGGGCTTATGTATGGAACTTTAAAATGTATTTTGTATTTTGAGATTATTTACTTTCTTTCCAAAGATCTGCCCTCGTTTGGTCGAGTTCGAGAATCCCTACCTGTCAGATACCACCTGCAAAATAAGACAAACTTAGTCCAGGATGTGGAGGTGTCAGTGGAACCCAGTGATGCCTTCATGTTCTCTGGCCTTAAACAGGTACGAAATTGTCTTAGAATCATAGAATTTTCTGGGTTGGAAGGGACCTTTCAGATCATCTAGTCCAACCATCAACCTAAACCTGATTTAAAAAAAAAAATATAAATCACTAAAGCACGTCTCTAAGCTCTATGTCACATCTCCTGATCCTGCTGCCTTATCTGGTAGTGAAAAATATATTACTGAGATGTACATTGGTGTGCAGAGAGGACAAACTCCGTGTGTGTTAGATCTTTACAGAAGGTAAACTCTGGAAGGGTGCATGGATGTGAGCTCCATTTATAGAAGGGCTAAATGGAAGCCTGAGTAGGAGCTGTTTGTCGTGTTGTTCATGGTGTTTGAGTAGACAAGTAATAGTTTAACTAAAATAGGAAAATAAGTTCATTCTTCCCAGCTTCGGAAAGCAAACAGTGTATAAAACAGACAGTAAACAGAAGACTGCTTTTGGTCAGAGAACTTATCTGTGTTTATGACTTGGTATTTTTTTGTTTTCTTTTTTAAGATCCGATTAAGAATCCTGCCTGGGACGCAGCAGGAGATGTTCTATAACTTCTATCCCCTGATGGCTGGGTATCAGCAGTTGCCATCTCTTCACGTGAACCTGCTGAGGTTCCCAAACTTCACCAATCAGCTGCTCCGACGGTTCATACCGACGCACATTTTTGTAAAGGTAAGATGCTGAGAAGTGCCTCATGTTTAAAGGCTGCTGGATTTTGGGGGAAAATACCACCCCAGCTCTGTTCAAAGCTGGGTGTTCCCAAGCAGACTGAAAGGGCTGGGTTATAACAGAGCTGATTGCTTTGAAAAGTCATGGTGTTGTCAACCAAAATCCTTAAGAAATCTGTTTAAGTCCAACAGGTGTTTGGTTACAATTAGATGAATGATTAGATGAATCAGCTGAATGTTTCCCTGATATTCAATGTTTTCCTCTCTTAAATGAGTTTTAAAGTTGTCTATTTTTTGAGTACAATGGAGATAAATGTAATGAAATGCTTTAATGCCATAATTCATAGCGCTCCTGGGGGGGAAAAAGTGCTTCAGCAACCCTTATGTCTAGGTTCTGAAATACTGTAGCATCCCACACCTCCCTAAATAACTCCTAAAAACACATCCTCTCAGTGAATCACTCATTCCACCTTTTTTTTTCCTGAAGTGGTACAACTCTGAAGACAGTTCAGTCATGTCATGAAAAACAGATCACAGGCTGCTTTTTACTTTAAGAATCGTTCAAATCCAATTGCCCAAAACAATGCTTTCTTGTTCCACTGCTGTCTCCAGAATATTGTATTTACTCTTCAGTCAGACTCTTAACAAGCAGGGAGCCTGAGAAGTTTCTTTGTGTGACTTGGGATGGACTTGTTCAGACATCTGTAATTCTGTTTCCAGGAAACAGGCCTGGAGTGCTTTCAGTTTCATTTTAGCCAAAAGAGATAGGCAGAACTTACCTTTTTTGCATACGCTGTCAGTCAGTGGCTCTTCTGGATCAGTTGTCGAGGTGTTCTCTTAAGTCAACACAAGAGGCTTTTTTCCTCAAAAGCGTGCTCAGTGCTCCTGTGGAATCTCTCAGTCTTCAGAATACTTTGGTTTTGCTTTGCAGTTGTCAGGACCTCCAAAAGCCTTATTGTAAGGATGCCTTTTCTTTAAAACTTTTTCCTTGCACTTGCCTGTCTCTAGTGATTCTGCTTAAAGTTCCTCCAAGAAACTGTCAGTCTCATGTTTCATGCATCAAGAATTATCAGCTCTTCATAAATACTTGGAACTCTGGTCAACCAGGCTTTGTGCTAAGCTGATGTCCAAATGTGCATGGAGATGCTCTTGGCATTTCATGGGGCAGTTGAGGAGCTCAAGCCTCTGCCAAATGCTCACTGGGCCAAACTGGCATCCCAGTTGGATCTCCTCTGTGGTTCAGTTGGAAACTCTTAGGAGTAAGGATAGGCTTAATGCCATGCTTGGGATCAACACAATGTGTTGTAAAGTGACTTTCATACCAGACTTGGTCTTTTGCCTTTTGGTTTCTATCTTGTTTTTTTTTTAATTGTCTTTATTTTTCTTAAAGCCTCAGGGTCGTCAAGCGGACGATAACTCGATTGCAGCTGCGTAACTCTGAGACCTGAAGCTCTGCACTTAAAGAAAATGGGATGTTGCACAGAAGATGTAAAGCTTACTTTGGAAACATGGCTTTGATCAAACCATAAGAATTAAGTTTTATTCTTAAATTACAACTGCTAGCAGAACTAATGTTTTAAAACTAGTCTCTTGTAAGCTTTCTTTAAGGAATAAATGTATGAGGAAAACTTGGTGCTTTATTTAACAGGAGCATTCTTTTGAAGTTAACTTTGAATGTCAAACTCTTAAAAGTGTTATTAAGGCATATTAAATGTCTTGAGTATTTAAGTCAAGAAATGCTAATTCAGTTGACCAAAACCAGAAGAGGTTTTTCATAATTAACAGTGAGTTGAAGCGCAAAAGTTTGTACTTAACTCTTGGAGGTTTACAACACTGAGAATGATCATCTTTTGTGGCAGTTTGTTCTGTGCCACTTGTGTTGAGGGCAGAACAAGGTGTGCAGCAGCAGCACAGTAAACTACAAAGGGTTACAGTGAACTGTTGGAATTGAGTGGCTTATTATGTCTTTAAAACTTTAAATCTAAAAGGCACTATCTACTGGGTAAGTCATGTGTCTGAGTTGGAATTCAGCTGCCAGTCTCATGAATGGGGAGATTTGTTCATAACGTTGGACTGTACAACCCAAAGCTGATATGGTTTTGGGATTATTTTTACACATGCAGCTTCCAGATTAAAGATATGGCTTCCTAATCTCCTGCTGTGTGATTGGGGAAAAAAAAATGGACATCCCACTGTTGTACAGCTCCAGGTGAACTGGTGTTTAAAATCACATGTGTGTATATATATATATTAAAAAAAGCCAAACAAAGCATTGTGAAAACTTCAGTTGTTTAACTTTCTAAATAATTGCATTTTGATTGCTTGGGAAATATCTTATTTATTGTCAAAGTGAAGTTCTAATAAACAGCTTGTAACAGTACTTCTGAAATGTTTGTGTCCTTAATTGCATTGTTTTCCCAGCCATTGTTTCATAGCTCTGCTCTGTCTTGTGGGCTGATATGTTCATTTATGGCACAAAAGTCCAAAACAACAGCTCTAATACTTGGAGAAAAGCATTAGAGAAGGATGTAAACCAGTGAGAGGGCTGTGGGCCAATTAGCAGTCCTGAAAAAAATATGCATTTATTCAGTGTATAGTGGAGGAAAAGAAGACAAACTGACACAGCATGCTGGGAAGAACAAATGAAACCTCCCTTATTCTTTGCTTAAATATCATGAACTAAATGGCAGCCATGGAAGAGGTATTTTTATCTTTAGTGGAGAAATGTATTTCATTTCCAGGTATATTTTTTCCCTTTTAAGTAGCCACTTGGATTACAGCAACTCTGGCACCCCTGCTACTGCTTCTTAAAAAGATGGGTTGATGCAAGTGGTGTGTTTGGTGGACAACTGGGGTGCCTTTTTTCTGTCCCCCTTAAAACAGTCAAACAGCAAAATAGTGATTTGTATTCCTCTGAGAAAGGGGAGGCTATGCAGTGCTTTCATGGTTACAATGGCATTAAAGTGTAAATAGCTTTCTACTCAAAATGGTGAGGAACTGTATAAAAACAACATAGAAATACAGAAATGCAAACTTGCCTCAGTTGGCGCCACAGAGGGGAAAAATTACTTGCTGCTTTGCTGTAGTTATAATTTCTGTAATTTCTATAACTTGTATTTTTTTTCCCATTCACAAATAGAACTTTTTTCTTGGTTTGTGTGATCTTACTGTAGCTGTAAACACTACAAAGCAAAGGGTTGCCTGTAAAGTGCTAGGCACGCCTTTTATGCTATGTAAATGACTGATGTGAGGAAAAAACATGCAGGAACCACCTTGTTAAAAATGCTTGAGAAGTGATTAATGATGACTATCTGCTTGACTCATAGGACTCTAACACTGAGGGGCATGTTTGTGATTCATAACCCAAATCCCTTTGGAAGTCTGGAGGAGATAAAAAAAGGCACATGTATTTCAGTGTAGGTACAGGTTTTTTTTTTTAATAATTTACTGTATTTTGATGAGCACCATTCAAACTGCAATGTATACTACTTAAATGTAGTCTGGTTTAATTGGAACTAATTAAGCATCAAAAAAAAGTACTTATAGACAGGTTTAAAAATAGCTTTTGGGGGGGGGGGGGGGTTTAAGATCAACATGTTCAGACTGGCTGAGCCCTGGCAATATCATTTCCTCCCCTTTTCTGCTACTAAGTGGTGAGAGAGGAAGAACATGACCCATCACTGCGAATCTTCTGGCCTATGGCAAAGTCTGGAGCAAAGAAAGGTACTCTTTCTCTCCTTTGCTTCTGACCAATGAACTCTGCTTAAAAAATTCAGAAAAAGTGAAGGATGAAAAGAAGGACTTTAACTCCCACTCAATTTTTTAGTCTTGAACAATGTCCTCTCAGGTTGTTGGTTTTGGAAGTTCTACCAGCTTCCTTCTTGCATGTCCTAATGAATGAGGTGCTTCTCTCTGCTTTGAGCAATTGGACATTCCTATTGGGCAATAGGAAGCCTCTAGGTAAGAATACTTCTGCTGGGACTCTCCTTCAGGTTTGAGGTTGCTGTATGTAGAGTAGAAAGAAGAAAAAAAACTCTCAGAAGCACCTCATTCCTTAAACCTGCTCTAATTCCTCTACTGAGAAGCTGCTTCAAGGAGAGCAGCAGTGAAACTGGGTATCTGACCTCAGCCTACCTTCCCAGTCCTCCTCCAGGGATGCTTTCAATAAGAGACTGATAGGGCTGAGAGTACTGACTCCTGCCTGGTAGGTTTGTCCCATCTTCCCACCACACTGGGCTGTAAAATGGTTCCTAACACTTCTTACCTCACCAGGAACATGGTGGTTGAATAGCTGTAAAGTGCTGCTGGAAGCGAGTTGTGTAGTCAATACAAATTAGGATCTCTCCCAATTAGGTTCAAGAAGGTTCAGCTTATATCATGTGTAAGATAATTTTAGAGGATTGGTTCTTTAGAGCTCTCTGTGGGGATGAGCCTGTGTATTGTAGTCTGATAAAACTAGTTAAGGCAAAAAATAGTTTCAACTGCATTGAGGTTTCCTCTAAAGTAAAACAGACTTCATTTATTTCTCTCTTTTTTTTTTTTTTTAATTGAGGGATTAACAAACCTAGTGGAAGTAATAAGTACCACCTGGGACTTGTTTAATCCTGCTGGATTTAAGGGTGGGCATGCTGGGCTACACCTGTGTGTGCTCTGCAAAAAAAAGCAGAAAGAGATAATGTGGACACGGACTGGTCCTGAGAGATATAAACTGGGCAAAACTTATCCCAGCTGTTCAGCTCTGCTACTCAGCTGTGGGTGATCTCTCTCCACCAGCAAGGATGCCATCCATGCAGAACGTGACTGCCTGACCTTGCCTTTGGTGGAGGGGGTTTGGCAGGAAGGAGTGATGTCCCCACTTCTCAAGGAGGTCACTCAAAGCTTTCCCACTTGCTCACTTGCCTGTGCAGGGAGGTGCTTGCTTCCAGACATCATTGTCACCTTCTGGTTGATCTCCCTTATGTTATTGTATTTCCTGTTGTGTTTGTGAGGTTTCTTCCTCCTCAAAAAGTTCTGCAAGTTTTCTCTAGAATGGGCCCTGAATTTTGCAATTAGTCAGGGAACTAATTGGTCTGCTGCCTTTCCTGGACCCCAGAGCTGAAATGTCTTTTGTCCTGTTGCACTCTGACCATTCTATCATTCTTGGCCCTGGATGAGCCACAGTGTAAACATTTTCACTCGATCCCATCAGCTTTATGACTCAAGAAGGCAGCTTGCTTGCAGTAAAGCTACAGAGCAGAGTTCAAACAGCCAGCATTTGTTGATCTCCTCATATGGAGAAATTAATAAAACATCCAATTAGTTTGCCTAGAAATAGGACAGCAAAGGCAAGCTAAAGTTTACCACAATGATTTGCATTACAGTAACAAACATGTAGCTTAATCGTGGCTGTACATCTCTTTCCTTACAGAAAATGCTCTGCTCTCTCCCTGTCATCGTAGCTCATAACTGATAGTGGTTTTAAGTAATGCTGGTTTTTTTTCTCCTAGCACTGAAATCCCAGGGAAGTCCCATGTTTCATCCCAGCATGAAGAGCATTGTGCCAGATTTCCCGGGTGCAAATGGGCACACCTCCTTTCCACACACTGGAGCAACATCAGGTTCCTCCTGAAAAGAGCACAGCCTCTTAGGGACCACCTAAAAAACCTAGTAAATAGAAAAATACTTCTGTTAAATTACCCCATGGACTTGGTAGTACCTGTCTGGGAGGGATAAGAGCATTCCTCTCTCACTACCTAAAAACTCCTTCACCCACTTCATTAATTATTCTTATCAGCATTCCCTCTGCTCCTGGGCTATGGGTGTGTTTGAACTAAAAACCTCTCAAGTCCAAATCCACTCTGAGTGATGAGTATCTTCAAGGTCATAAATTAACACTGGCAATCACTACGTTAGCTACATGCAAGCCTTCAGTGGAGGAGCTGTGACCCTGAGAGAGAGAGAGACTTTTTAAAAAGATAATTTTTGTCTGGCTTCTCTGCAACCTCGTAGCGAGGTAAACATCTTATAAACAGGCTGTTTTCCTTGTTATAAAGAGGCTGTTAGTTAAAGACTGGACTAAAATATCTTTTATTTTTCTCTTTAGCTTCCTAATGTTGGCCCACAGAAAGACCATCATATGGAAAACTAAACAGTAAGCTTAATATTTTCAAGTGCATTTCTAATTTTCTTCCCTCACTGATTACCATATATGTTTTGGTACTTATTACAGCTCTTTGCTCTGTCACTTGTGGGCTATTTTGAGAGAGCACAGCTCTTAGAGCCAAGGGGAATCTGTTACTGAGAACAGGTACCAAGCTTCTAGGAGATGTTAAGTATGTCAGTAAAAAAACCAAAGGATGTGTGTATATATATGTAGAGAATTATGGAATGGTTTGTCTTGGAAGGCACCTTAAAGACCATCAGGTTCCAACCCCCTGCCCTGGGCAGGGACACCTCCCACC